>APFE031403839.1:72644-97194 GCA_000404065.3 Pinus taeda
TTTATTTTAAAATTAAAGTCAAAATTATATAATACCTTTGGTTATTAAACTAATAATAATATTTTTAATAATTATTATTTATTATAATTAAGTCGACAGGTTTTTTAGGGTGAGGTTTCTCTTTACAATATTGTAGTATATTTGTTGGTCTTTAAAGAATATATCATTTCGACGGTGTGATTGATTGTGGGCTTCCGATCTACGATTTGCTCCACCTGAGGTTCTTTGACATGATTGTGAAACCACATCACACACATGGGACCACATATGATCTGAATTGGATCATTATATTTTTTGTCATCTATCTCGATGCATTTGGAATGGAAAAAGTGGAGGAATCAGCTCACGAGACTATTTTTACAGGTGAGACCTAGTTTGGCGAAACAAGGTCTGAAATCTTCCAGGAGCATTTTTAGGCATCAAATGACGTTTTACAGGGGTAAAACCTCATTGCTCAAGTGCAGCTCCTTTTCATGCTATTGTATACACATAAATATTTCCAACAATGCAAGAATCGTGTCAATCAAAGTCCGTATGCAAAAGTTATGCCACTCAGAAGTTGACTTCTTGTTTTCACACCTATAGTTCGGGAGAATGTCGCGTCAGCCCCATTATTCATGGAAAAGGGGCTAGCCACATGTTTGTGATGTAAAAGGCTCTAGAATAGTTTATTTTCTAACTCTTGTTAAGAGTTGATGTAGTCAAACTTAACCACTAGGAGGCTATCAAGTTGTGTTATAACCGAGACACTAGGAGGAAGAGGCATTCCATTCTTTTGAGAGCATTTTGTTCCATAGTTGAGCAAAGATAGCTAGGAGAGATAGTAGATAGAGCACAAAGAGAGAATATGTGCACTGTAGCAACCCACGAGTCACATGCATTACTTCTTTGTATCTACAACCATATTTCCAGACAAAGAAAGAGAGCGAAGCGACCTCACCTTTCAACTGGGTTTTCTCCCAAAAGGGTTTCCCAAAGAGAATATCATGTGCATTATGTGTGCGTGAGATTATTTTGTCGTTCTCTACTTTTCTGCTTGATTTACTTTTACATGCATTCACTAATTACAATTAATTTTACAAATCTAGAAATTAAATAAAACTATAGTAGTGTAGAATCTTAGATTTTTAATATAATATTATTAGATTTGTTGTGACGAACTGTCCAATGGAATATCCACGACAATTTACATTTCATTTGGTATCAAAGCAGGTTTTGTTTTTTTTTGTTTTTGTTTTTGTTTTTGTTTTTTTTTTTTTTTTTTGTCTTTTTTGTTTTTGTTTGTTTGTTTTGTTTTGTTTGTTTTGTTTTTGTTTTTTGTTTTTTGTTCTTGTTTTTTGTTTGGTTCTTATTTTGTTTTTGTTTTTTGTTTAGTTTTTGTTTTTATTTTTTTATTTTTTATTTTTTAGTTTTAGTTTTGTTTTGTTTTTGTTTTTGTATTTTGTTTTGTTTTGTTTTGTTTTGTTTTTGTTTTTGTGTTTTTGTTTTTTTGTTTTGTTTTTGTTTTGTTTTTTTGTTTTGTTTTTGTTTTTTTTTCATGCTTTTTTTGTTTTTGTTTTTTTCTCATATTGCAAGGATCTAGATTGGCAAGGCTGAAAATCATAAAACCCTAATCATGGGCAACGAATCTGTAAACGAACCTCGTGATCCTGCAGAGGTGAGGTTTTCGCGGCTCAAAGAACAAGTTGCGGATATAAACCGCAATGTAATCCTCCTCATGACAGCCCTAAGAAATAAGATGGTGATATTTGGAGAAGAAGGGGGTTCGAACACAAAGGATGAATCAGAAGGGGAATTGGGAGACTGGGAAGACATAGTTAACCACCCGAAGAAAGAACCTGGGAAAGATCAACCCAGTTCGAGTGCGATGAACCAATCCCTGTTTAAAGTGGAAGCAAAATTCGATATCAAGCCATACCATGACAAGATCGATGCTCTAAAGCTAAACCACTGGTTGCAACAACTGGAAGTTTATTTCAGTGTCCTTCAAATTGAGGAAGGGCATAAGATCTCATTCGCATGGTTGAAATTGGAGGGCCATACAATGACTTGCTGGGAGAGCCAGATGAAAACCCTGAGGTTGGAGGGAGAACCTCCAGTGACTAAGTGGGAGGATTTCAAAACCCTCATTAAGTCACAGTTTTATCCGATTGGGTACGTGGAAGACCAATGAATCTGGTGGCATTACTCCAAGAAAAAGTGGGGCCAAAGCGTGCAGGAGTACACAACAGAATTTAGAAAGATGGCTATAATGTCGGGTATCTCTCCAATGAATCCAGATGTACTCCTCAAGTATTTTTGGGGTCTGTACCGTCATCTGCATGCGAAAGTGATGTTGTTCAAGCCCAAAATGGTGGACGAGGCTTGTGTATAGGCATAGTACCTAGAGAACATAGGCTCGAAAAGAGGGCAATCAAGTGGATCGATGCAAAAGGAGAACCAAGACACTCTTAAGGAGGGGAAGAAGAAGCAAAAAGAGGGAAAAGATAAAAAGACAACAACCACAACACACCAGTGCAAAGATCTTAGCAACTACTGCAACCACTGCAACATTTATGGCCATACAAAGGAGAAGTGATGGAAATTGCGTCTAGAGCTAAACCCAAAGAACAAGAAGAAATATAATAAGAAGAAGAATCTCATGGCCACTAATTCGAGCAACCAATTTGAAAGCATATCAGATGTGGATGAGAAGAAGTCTATACATCAGTGTAGAAGGAGGTGAATCTGAGTAGCCTTCAGCAGCAGGAAGAGAAATAAATGACCAAACTCTTCCATGTAAAGATACAGGTCAATTAGATGAAGATAGATGCTCTGTTAGACTCAGGATCACACACAAATATCATTGCAACAGATCTAGTTAAGAAGTTGGGGCTGGAAGTTTGTGATCATCTAAACCCATATCCATTGGGATGGGTACACAAGGATGTAGACCCGAAGGTAAAAAAAAATGTAAAATTAGATATGCTATTAATGCTTATTTTATTGATGAAGTAGATCTGGATGTGGTTCCCCTTGATGTATGTGGCGTCGTTCTTGGGCGCCCATACATGTACATGCATGATGTAATATTCATGAGGAGAGATAACTAGTACTGGCTCATCAAGTATGGGAAATATTTCATCATCAATGCACACAAAGGAAAGTCGAAAATTTCATTGGTAAGTGCCAACCAGGCCAAGAAATTGATCAGTTCCATCAAGAAGTATGTTTTATTGTTTTTAAGAGAAGGTCAGTATGTAGAGGAGTCAATAAGAGGCAAGGAATCCCTAGAGGGGTGTACTAAGAAACAAAAACAATAATTGGAGGAGTTGTTAAAGGCATACAAGGACATGTTCTAAGAGCTTAAATGGTTACCCCCTAAGAGAGAAGTGGAGCATGAGATCCAACTATTACCAGACTCCCCATTGCCAAATATTGCGTTGTACAGGCAATCTGTTATAGAAGCAAGTGAGGTGAAGAAACAGTTGCATCAGCTACTGGAATAGGGTGTCATTCAACCGATTACATCACCATATGGGTCACCCATCATTATCATATTGCCAAAGAAGGATGGGACTTGGCGGATGTGTATAGATTACAGGGTATTGAATATAATCACACTCAAGAACAAATACCCCTTGCCCAGTATAGACGCAGCTGAAATTGGAGGGCCATGCACTGACTTGGTGGGAGAGTTACATGGAAACCCTGAGGTTGGAGGGAAAATCTCTAGTGACTGAGTGGCAGGATTTCAACACCTTCTTTAAGTCACATTTTTATCCCATTGGGTACGTGGAAGACTAGTGTATCCGATGTCATTACTTCAGGCAAAAGTCGGGCCAAAGCGTGCAAGAGCACACCATAGTATTTAGAAAGATGGTTATAATGTTGGGTATCTCTCCAATGAACCCAAATGTACTCCTCAAGTATTTGGGGGGTTTGCACCACCATCTGCGTGAGCAAGTGATGTTGTTCAAGCCCAAAGCAATGGATAAGGCTTATGTACAGGCACAATACCTGGAGAACATATGATTGAAAAGAGCGCAATCAAGTGGATCAAAGCAAAAAGAGAAACAAGACACTTATAAGGAGGGGAAGAAGAAGAAAAAAGGGGGAAAAGATAAAAATATGGTAGCCACAACACACCAATGCAAATATCCTAGTAACCATTGCAACCACTGCAACATTGATGGCCATATAAAGGAGAAGTGTTGGAAGTTGCACCCATAGCTAAACCCTAAGAAGAAGAAGAAAGATAATAAGAAGAAGAATATCATTGCCACTGATTCGAGCAACCAAGTTGAAAGCAAATTATACGTGGATGGGAATATTATCTGTGCATGAGTGGAGAAGGAAGTGAATTTGAGTAGCTTTCAGCAACACAAAGAGAAAGAAATGACCATACTCTTCCATGAAAAGATACAGGTCAAGAAGACGAAGATTGATGCTCTGTTTGACTCAAGATCGCAAGCAAATCTCATTACATCAGATCTGGTCAAGAAGTTGGTGCTGGAAGTTCGTGATAATCCAAACCCATATCCATTGGGATGGGTACATAAGGATACAGACCTGAAGGTAACAATATAATGCAAATTAGATTTGCTATTGATGTTGATTTTATTGATGAAGTAGATCTGGATGTGGTTCCCCTTGTTGTATGTGGAGTCATGCTTGGGAGGCCATACATGTACATGCGTTATGCAATATTCATGAGGAGAGATAACTAGTATCGGCTCATCAAGGAGGGAAAATCATTCATCATAAATGCACACAAAGGTAAGTCAAAAATTTCATTGGTAAGTGCCAACCAGACCAAGAAATTAATCAGTTCCAACATGAAGTATGTTTTATTGTTTTTAAGAGAAGGCCAGTCTGTAAATGAGTCAATAAGAGGCAAGGCATCCATGGAGGGGTGTACTAAGAAACAAAAATAATAATTAGAGGAGTTGTTACAAGAATACAAGGACGTGTTACATGACCTAAAGGGTTACCCCTTATGAGAGAAGTGGAGTTCAAGATCCAACTATTACTAGACTCCCCCATTACCAAATATTGGGCTGTACATGTAGTCTGTTATAGAATCAAGTGAGCTAAAGAAACAGTTGCAACAAATGCTGGAACAGGTTGTCATTCGACCGAGTACATCACCATGTGGATCACCCATCATCATTGTGCCAAAGAAGGATGGGAATTGGCGGATGTGTATAGATTATAGATTGTTGAATAAAATCGCGCTAAAAAACATATACCCCCTTCCCAAGATAGACGATCTGCTAGATCTTTTGCAACAAGAAAAATATTTCACCAAGCTCGACTTGAAGTCTGGATATCACCAGGTTCGAGTCAAAGAAGAAGATACATGGAAGACCGCCTTCAAAACTAGGCAAGGTTTATATGAGTGGTTAGTTATGCCATTTGGCCTATGTAATGCACTAGCTAAATTTATGAGATTAATGAATGATGTATTGCTCCCTTTTATAGATTCATTTGTTATTGACTATTTGGATGATATACTGGTATATAGTACTACCCGAGAGAAGCATATTTCACAGTTGATGTAGGTGCTGGAAACATTGAAGAAGCACCAACTGCTAGCAAATCTCAAGAAGTGTGAGTTTGAGCAGCAGTCTTTGGTGTATTTGGGATATGTGATTGGTGGAGGAGAATTGAAGATAGATCCTTCCAAGATGGAGGCCATCATGAAATGGTTAGTGCCTACTAATGTTACTGACATTAGGAGTTTCATTGGGGAAGCACAATACCTAAGGAAATTCATAACCTCATTTTCAATGGTAGCAACATTGCTCCATGCCATAACACCAAGCGGCAAGAGTTTCCAATGGGGAAAGTGGAAGAAGAAGGCTTTTGATGAATTAAAAAAAAGATCAATGAAGCAACAATTTTGGCATTACCAAACTTGCAATGACCCTTTGAAGTGGAGATAGATGTGAGTGGGTATGGTATGGTAGCTGTCTTGATGCAAGGAGGACGACCTGTTTGCTACCATTCTGAAGTATTTCATGGGGTAGTTCTTAGTTACTACCCTACCTACGATAGGGAACTCTATGCCATGGTGAAAGCTGTGAAGTAGTGGAAGCATTATCTGATGGGAAAGGAGATAATAATCCACATGGATCACTAGCCATTATAGTACCTGCAAGCCTAGAATAAGCTACAACAGACCAAACATTACAAGTGGATGGGGTTTTTACAACAATTTCATTTGGTGATCAAGTATATGAAGGGAAACATAAACAAGTTGGCTGATAAGCTTTCAAGGCTACCCACATCAAATACTATAGCTTTGGGGACTCTTATGCACATGGATCCATTCGAACATGCATACAGAGAGGAATATTCAGAATATGAGGACTTCAAGGAGGCGTATCAGCAGTTGCAGAGTCAGAGTCATGTGCACAATGGTGACAACACCATTGAGTACCATCTCCAGGATGGGTTACTCTATAGGCTGGATAATCTATGTGTTCCTAAAGGTGAGCGTTTGCAGTTGATTAGAGAGGCTCACACCTCCAAGGTTGCAGGGCACTTTGGTGTAGGGAAGACTGTGGCTAACTTGCAGAGGTATGTGTATTGGCCCAAGATGTAAGAAAAAGTAGCTAGGTTCATAAGAAGATGCATGCTTTGTTGTACTAACAAGCCTAAAAACAGGAAATAAGGTCTGTATCATCCCTTACTTGTACCTACACATCCTTGGGAAATCATTTCCATGGATTTTGTGGGAGGTTTACTGACAACCAGGAAGGGACATGACTACCTGTTCATTGTAGTTTACAGGTTCAGTAAGATGTGCGTTCTGATGCCTTGTAAAAAGACCACCAGTGGACAAAAAGCATCAAACTTGTTCTTTGCATAGGTCTAGGTACACTTTGGGATACCAAAAAGCATCATTTCAGACAAGGATACAAGATTTATCAGTGCATTCTAGACTACATTATGAGAGAATATGGACACGAAGTTGAAGAGTTCTACAACATTCCATCCATAGACAAATGGGTAGACAAAAGTAGTCAATAAGACTTTGGTGTAGCTTCTGAGGGGTTACAACCAGAAGAATATGATGATCTGGGATGAAAATATGGTATATATACAACATTCTTATAACAGAGTAGTCCATAGTTCTATAGGAAAGTCATTGTTTGAAACTTGTTTTGGATATTTGCAACCTTCACATTTGGATATTTCATATGGGCAGCAAGGAGGAGTGAAGGAATACCTTAGAGGAGATGCTTTGAGAGCTAGAAAATTTATAGAGAAAATCAGGAAGATCCATCTACAGGTACTTAAAACACTATAAAAGTCGCAGGTGAAGTATAAGGCTAGGCATGATCAACACAAAATAGAGAAATAATTCAAGGTGGGAGACATAGTATGACTACAGTTGAACAAGGAGAGGCTGCAGGGGCCTGGAAAGAAAATCAAGACTCTAAGGTATGGTCCCTTTCAGATTTTGGAAAAGGTGGATGATAATTCCTATCGACTCAATTTACTACCATATATGTGCATTTAGTTTGTTGTAAATGGGGATAATTTGAAACTCTATGAGCCTTCCATGCTAGATCATGAAGAGGAATAAGTCATACATTCTGTGGAGGATTTGGCACCAGACGTTCATGCAGAGTCGATAGAAGATACAATTTTACGGAAGAGGTCTAGAACTACAAGACAAGGAAAGCAAGACCTTTGGAAGATTGGGATGAAGGGGCAACTTCCAGGCAAAGCTAAATGGTACACCAAAGAGAAGGCAGAGAAAAAATTTCCTCACCTAATTCAGTAAAATACTTTGGGGACCAAAAGCCTCCCAAAATGGGGAGGTGTGGTATGAATTGGATGAATATATTTTTTATCATCCATCTCGATGCATTTGGAGTGGTAAAGGTGGAGGAATTAGCTCACGGGACCATTTTTACCAGCGGGACCCAGTATGGCGAAATGGGGTCTGAAACCTTGTGGGAGCATTTTGAGGCATGAAATGAAATATTTTGGGGTAAAACTTTGTTGCTAAAGTGCAATACCTTTTCATGCTATTCTACACACATAAATCTTTCCAACGACGTAAGTATTGTGTCAATCGGAGTTCGTATACAAAAGTTATACCACTCATAAGTTGACATTCCTGTAGAAATTCTGACTGTAGATTAACCTGATAATGCAATATAAGTAAAAAAAATACTTTAATATACTTCTACAATCAAACTTGTGGAATCTTAATAGATTTGAGCAAGATCAAGCCAAACACAGATAACCAGAAGAAGAATCAATGCACATGAAACACAGAAGAATACTCAGGGGAAATCCTCAGCTAAAAACCCCACTATCTGTATTATCATACAAGGTGGAAATATCTTAGAATTACACAAAGCTTTAGCTCCCAGTACAATCCTCCTGGATGCTCATAGGCAAACAAGGCTTCTCACAAACCTTCTCCTCTACCCTCCAAGCCTCCTATTTCCTTGTGCAGTTTCTCTGGGTGATCCTCATGTTACCAAGTGTAACACTAATCACTCACACTGATCTCACACCTTGTAAAACTGTGCAATCCTCAAGGAACTTTGTTCTTTCTGCATGTATGAGTTTCATTTATAAGAAAACTCATGCAACTGATAGTACGCTGTCCTTGTCTTTAATCTCAATTGGGTCTTTCTCAGAATAGACATGCATGTGTTAATGATGAGAGAATCTTCAGTTATCTGGAGTACACTAGTTGGATGCATGCATGCATTAACTGACTGAACTCACAATTAGTTCCTCAAAATGTTTGGAACTAATTTAACTGGACATAACTCAGTTCACTGAGCTAACTAATTACAACTCAAATACAACTCAACCTTATCTCCTTAATTAAGGGATAATCTCCTTAATTTAAGGGATAACTGTTGCATGACTTCACAAAGACTTCTAACTTGAATTTCTCCAACTAATTAATCTATAATCAATGAATTAATTATTTTTCAACCAACTAGTGAGACTAAATTCGAATTTTAATTCAAGGACAAATTAAAATTGGAATATTCTGGATTCTATTTTTATCATTTCTTGTTGCTATTTTCAACACTCCCTCTCAACAAGAAAGGAATTCAACTCGATCCTGATCTTGAACCTTTGGAATGTTCTACATGCAACACTTCTCTCTAGTGTTGATTCTCTAGCAACTCCAGAAAAAAAAAACATCCAACTTGAATCAGTATGATGCATTTGTCATCAAAGTCTATGACTGCTATTGCCTTTGTCAACTGAAAACTCTGCGCTTCTGTTGACTCAGCCTATCTGCACTGTTGTTAATCCTTCTCTGCACTCTTCAGTCTTTGACTACTCTAGCCTCTGTCACTTTTATCTCTGACTACATCAATCCCACTGATTCCTTTCGCTACTATGTACTTTGGGTTCTCGTAGTAAGGTACGATCCATGAGATAAAACCTCTCAATGGACCTTGCCCAATTTCAGCTTTATTAGGACTATTACTTCACATTTCCCCACCTCACACCTGGAGGTATGGATGCATGTGATCCCTCTACCCACTTGGCTCGAAATTCTCCCTTACTGGAGGTCTCTGCATGAGTGGATACCTCCACTCAATCTCCTCTCAACATCTCCAATTGTGGCTCCTCCACAATTGTCTGAGACTTCTTTTGGGGCTGTATGTTGAGAGGTAATTTGCTGTCCCTCTCAATCACCAAGTCTCTAAAATTTTCCTTTCTCCTCAAGGCTTTGCATGGATCTTGAACCTCAAGAGCATACAGGTTCTTGAATCGTGAACCGATCTGTTTCACTTGTCTCGTGGTGATGTGTCTAAGGAAAACCTTTCCCTTACTAAAAAACACATCATAGCCATGGTCTTCCATTACCGCCACAGAAACAAGATTCTTACTCAGTCCAGGCACATACTTCACATCTGTCAAGGTGATAGGAGCTCCATGTTCCCTTTTAAAAGAAACTGTGCCCACTCCAAAAACACTATACTTTCTGTCATCACCCATCTCTATGTGCATCTTGAGGTCTTTCTCCTCCAAGGTATTGAATAAACTTTTATTGTTGGTCATGTGGAATGAGGCTCCACTGTCAATATACCAGACACAACCCATCATTGATGACACCATGCATGCGATGAGGGTAAATTCCATTTCGAACTGAGAGGCTAATGCCTCACCTTTCGATCCTTCTAAGGATCCCTTCTTGGACTTCTTCGATGGGAAATTAATTGCATAATGTCCCATCTCAATTGAAGTATGATATGCATTCGATTTCCCCGAACTTCAAACTTCGAATTCTCTTCTCAGTATACTATTCACAGCTTCGATAAACTTGGCTCTGATACCATGTAGAAATTATGACTATAGATTAACTTGATAATGCAATATAACTAAGCAAAATACTTTAATCTACTTCTACAATCAAACTTGCGGAAGCTTAATAGATTTGAGCAAGATCAAGTGGAAGACATATAACCAGAAGAAGAATCAATGCACATGAAACATAGAAGAATACTCAGGGGAAAGCCTAAGCTAAAAACCCCACTATCTGTATTATCATACAAGGTGGAAATATCTCAAAATTACACAAAGATTTAGCTCTCACAGCTAGCCAGCTCTCAATACAATCCTCCTGGATGCTCATGGGCAAACAAAGCTTATCACAAACCTTCTCCTCTGCCCTCCAAGCCTCCTATTTCCTTGTGCAATTTCTTTGGGTGATCCTCCTGTTACCAAATTTAAAACTGATCACTCACACTAATCTCACACCCTGTAAGACTGCGCAATCCTCAAGGAACCTTGTTCCTTATGCATGGATGAGTTTCCTTTATAGGAAAACTCATGCAACTGATAGTTCACTGTCCCTGTCTTTAATCTCAACTAGGTATTTCTCAGAATAGACATGCACGAGTTAATGATGAGAGAATATTCAGTTATCTGGAGTACACTAGTTGGATGCATGCATGCATTAACTGACTGAACTCACAATTAGTTTCTCAAACTGTTTGGAACTAATTTAACTGGACATAACTCAGTTAACTGAGCTAACTAATTACAACTCAAATACAACTCAACCTTATCTCCTTAATTTAAGGGATAAATGTTGCATGACTTCACAAAGACTTCTAACTTGAATTTCTCCAACTAATTAATCCATAATGAATTAATTAATTATTTTTCAACTAGTTGGTGAGACTAAATTCAAATTTTAATTCAAGGACAAATTAAAATTGGAATATTTTGGATTCTATTTTTATCATTTATTGTTGCTATTTTCAACACTTCTTGTTTTCACACCTATAGTTCGGGAGGATGCCGCGTCAGCCCCCTTTATTCATGGAAAATGGGCTAACCACATGTTTGTGATGTAAAATACTCTAGAAGGGTCTACTTTGTAACTCTAGTTAAGAGTTGATGTAGTCAAACTTAACCACTATGAGGCTATCGAGATGTGTTATAACTGGGCCATTAGGAGGAAGAGACATTCCATTCTTTTGAGAGAATTTTGTTCCATAGTTGAGTAAAGATAGTCAGGAGAGATAGAAGGTATAGCACATTGAGATGATATGTGCACTGTAGCAGCCCACGGGCCGCAGGCATTACTTCTTTGTATATGTAGCCATATTTTCAGACAGAGAAAGAGAGCGAAGCGACCTCACCTTCTAGCTGGGTTTTTTCACGAAAGGGTTTCCCAGGGAGCATATTTTGTGTATTATCTCAGTGCGAGCTTATTTTCTCATTCTCTACTTTTCTGCTTGATTCATTTTTAGATGCATGCACTAACTACAGTTAATTTTACAGATCTAGAAATTAAATAAAACTATAATAGTGTAGAATATTATATTTTTAATATAATATTATCAGTTCTATTGTGACGAATTGTCCAGTGGAATATCCATGATAGTTGACGGATCAACATCACACATGCCTGAGCCTTTACAATATCACAAAATCGAAATCGACGATTCCACAATGTAGCATTTGGTTGCAGTCCCAAAACTTGCGATCTTCGATGAGTGACGTGATCTGATCTACATGGAGAGGAAATGAGTGAAGCGCCAAATCGGAGCACTCTCTATCAGATATTTCCAATCGAAGGTGTAATCTTGGTGCACGACATGCCAATTCGTCGATTTTCGATCGCCGATCACCTTCTGCGTTTGGGCCTTGGCCCTGTGGCTCTTCCTATGAATGCAGTATTTATCAGTACAATCGCGCTTATAAAGAGACAAAGAGATAAATATCTAACCCATTATAGGTGTCCAAGTTGAAACCGCTTAGATATGGAGCACCAAACAATGATTTTTTCCAAGCCTCAATTGTTTGGTGCTAACCATATCGTCTTCTACACTCAAATGGAAAGTATCAATGTTTTCATACTGTGTGTATAACTTAGAATACTATGTGCTTTGTCACAACGTGGAACACACCTGCCTATAGAGTTTCTGAAACACCATATATAAATGACCGACTCTCTATGTTTAAACATTTCAATTTTCCTTTCCCTTTGCCTTCGACTATTGGCAACAATCTAAATTGTAAATGTTTATTCTTTTATTTGGCTCCAAGTATGCCAATCCTGTGAACGATCATGCTCACTACTTTATTTCTACTTCTCTTCCAATGTTGACAACATTTCACAGGATTTCACCTTTCAGGACAACTCGTTTCCTCGTCATCATGGAAGTTTCCTTGACAACGAATGCCATCACTTTGTTGTTCACTGGCTCGACAATGATCCAACCATCTTCCATAAAGACATCGTCCCAATGCTACTGTATTTCTCTCTTCGAAGGTACCTCTCAACACAAAACTTTGCTTCTATCTACTTGTAATGCCCATGTCATCTCTAGTTCCTTCCAGTTGGGCTTGATTATCATTCTCAAAAAAGTTAGTTGCACTTTTTTTGCAAAACTATGTGTATGTTCACTGTTCACCATATTCTTGATGTTTTCTTGTTGCTTCCCTCTCTTCGCCATTGTCACTTCGACTAATGTTGCATTGCTTTTCTCTTTCTTTCCTTCTTTTTTAGGAGTTTGCAAATTATTGAAATGGAAGTTATCGAATGTCATGCATCTTTTATTGAGGACCTAGACCTTCTTCAAATTGTACAAAAGTTGACATACCAACTGACCTCTTCAACATCACACACCCTTGCTTCGTCTACTGCTGCTTCAACACAGGATTCTACGTCATCATCAACTCAATTTTCCTCCACCCTACCTGCTTCCATTCCATTCATGGCGCTAAGCCCCTATCGTAAACAATGGTTGATCTAGGGTAGGGTGCTTGGAAAAACATCTGTTCGCTCCTACAAAAATGCTTGAGGGTCTAGAAATGTCTTTGGATTTGACGTTGTGGATTCTGTTAATGATACAATCCATTCCTCTGCCTTTAGTGATCTCACAGATTCCTCGCATAACCTTGTCCAAATTGGGAAGCTTTACATGGTTTCAAATGGCACTATGAAACCAACAAATGCAAATTACAACCATCTGGATAGAAAATGGGAAGTCTACTTCTCTGCAACTTCCATTGTTGAACCTTCCTTGGATGATGTTCCAATAATTCCTTTCCACCATTTCCATTTTAAATCTATAGATGAAATTAGATCTGCAAGCCTCGGCTCAATTGTTGACATCGTTGGAATTGTCATGTCCACTTCTCCATCTTCCACCATTCGTCGAAGAGATGGCTTTGAAACACCTAGGAAAATTGTTAGCTTGGAACACATGTATGGCTATAGTATTGACATCAACCTATGGGGGGGGCATTGGCACACCTTGGGCAAGAAATTCGTTGAACTTGCCTCTTCTGGTGCTTCGATCGTGCTTGCAATCAAAGGGGCTTACATAGTCAAATTTAATGGAAAAATTGTTGGGAATATCTCGACCACCAGCTTCGTGCTAGATCCCACTATTCTAGAGACTGAACAACTCCAATCATGGTTTCATCAAAGAGACCTCTTGGCCTCTTCACCATAGTTAAGAAAAAAATTCTTGGGAACTTCCAAGCAGGGCTACCCACAACATACAATTCTCGTCCTTATAAAATCGTATCCCAGCGGAAAAACAACATGGTTCTCTGTTCGTGGAACCATCACCTCTATTGACATGCAAGATTTCTACTTCCTTGCATGCCCTCTCTCATTTGATGACATGTAATGCATGAAAAAATTTGTCAATCACTCAAATGGAATGTGGCACTGCACAAAATGTGGTAGGGCCTTCCTAGAATGTTACTATCCGTATGTGTTTAAATTTGAAATGCATGACCACTTAGGCGTACTGGAAAATGTCATCACAATTGATAATGATGAAACTGAACTCATGGGTGTCCAAGCAAAAGACTTGTTTATACTCTCTAATGATCTTGGTGCTATCCATGAGCTTCATGCCGTCCTTTCCTCTTCACACAGTGTGTGAAAACAAATATCTTAAATGGTGTGGACCATTTGAAGTTTGTACTAATCAATTAAGAGGAAATAATCTATAGTTCTGCATGTTCCATTCTCCTCCAGGAAATTGAAAAAATGTCTACTGCTCCAATTGTTCAGCGTATTTGAAAGTCAATTTATTTTCCCCATGCCACCGTGAAGTGTAACCAATAACTTCTATATGATTTTCCATTCATTATCATTTCATCCCTTCTCGCCCCCCTTTTTTTCGTTCTCTTCATCATTGTACTTCTCTTCTGTATGTATATACACCTACGAGACATGTTGCAACTTCGACCTTTGCATATTTATCCGTCTTTTACTTTTACACATAGTATTAATGTTTTTTCTCTTCTTCCTTCTAAACAAAATATAATATTTACATCCTCTTATATTGTTCTTTGTGCACCTAAATACAAACACTGGCTTCTTACAAAGGGTTTTCATTTGGTTGCCTTAAATATACTTGGTAAATGAATGGTAGATAGTTATTGATCACCACAAAAATTCTTCACTAAAATAAGTTTGATTCTAATCTTTTTCTATGTTGCAAAGATAACTTTGAAAAAGTTCCAACAACAAAATTTGAATCGCACGGTATTAGTACATAATATCAAAGAAACATAAACTTTATTATAAAAAAGGCCTCTCTGGCCACTAAACTTCAGCTACTTTGTCAAAAGACACATCTACTTTATAAGCTAGAAGGAACTACTTCAAAAATATACCCACTAATAAAGTTCTTGCTTTTGGGGGCTATGTACTCTATCTTTGTGCTTAAGACAACTCTTTCTAGTCTCCTATAATCACTTGAACTTGTCTCCCCATGTTTGTATAAAGATGGACATATCAACGTCTTCTGCGAACCCCTCAAGAAATGCTCAAAAGGGACTCCTTTAAGCACATAATAAAGATGAGTCCAACAAACAAAGATGCCTCCAATATAAAGCTGATTTAAACACCCAAACCTTTCCAACTATACCCTCGTCTAATGTTTCTCTTCCCCAACATCCCGAAGCTTCACTTGCAAACCCATCTCCTTCAAGATTCCTCACTCTTACTGTACCTACCCTTCAACTTCCTCCATTCACTGCCACTTGTTGCCCATATACATCGCACACCCCACCATCGACTCATCCTCTTCACCTTCCCATCCCCATATTTTGGTCAACGCTAAACTTGAACATGCACACCAATGATTCTGTGAAAGGATAGATGACCTCTCTCCCTTGCATATCTGCTCCATATGTAAAGAATCATACCCAAATATGAAAACAAAATTATACATGGTAACCTCTGTTGCTCCCATTGTGCAACTACAAAATCCACCCACCGCTTCTCCCTTACGAACAACATGGACCCTAGTGACCAACCGTTTGTCCTTATTGCAATAACAAAAATAGAAGAAATGCTCATATCAAGTGTCATCTCAATCTTGGAAATCACCCATGCACGAGGTGGATAATACAAATACATTGGTCATACTATTTGTTTCCTGCAATACATCACTGCCATCGACAACATTTTACCGCAGTTGGTTTCCAAATTGGACATTATCGTTGTTACTAGGCATGGATGTGAGCTCAAAACATATGATTTCATTGTTAGTGGGACATGTGTTCTTGCGGACGTAGAGTAAAAACTAGCCCATGATCCCTACTACAAGGATTTCCAACTGGACCAAGCTGCAATATCTTCCTTGCAAACTCACCCTACCATTATGTCTTTTATCGTCTGTCGCATCTTCCCCTCCTCTCCTGAAACAAGGCTTGAATTCCCTACTTTCGATGATACCATTCCTACACACCCTAATCCAACAAACCTCTAACCATTCTCTTTTGCATCAACACTCCCTAATTCCCATACTGAGCTTGAAGAAATACATAGCTACCTGCAGTCTCCCCATCCTAATTCCACTACCTCACTTTCCTGGCCCTCTATTTTCCCCTCTGCTATCAATGAATATACCATAGAAGGCCTCCTTGCTATGGCATTCCCCACACTCTTCCCCACAGGAGCTTCTATGATTGGTCAACCACATCTTAGAAAAGTTGAAATGCAAGAATATGTTGTTCACCTCATACACTACTATGATAACCATTTTTCCCAACATCCAAGATTCTGATATTACTTGTACAATCTTATGTTGCAGCATCGTATCAACCAATTTCTATTGTTTTCATGAAGAGAAACCTTGAAGAGGGATTTCCAATGAGTGTTGCAAACATTCGTGCATGCCTCCATGACATGCCTGATTCCATGCTTCCTGACTAGATTATGCTCTTCGGATCAGGCCTTAGAGGGACACACTCATTCTAGAACAAACGTAGAGGTGAACTCACTAATATGATCATACAAATAGGTAGTCCTACTTTCTTCTTCACCCTAAGTAAAATTGACACCAAATGGCATGACATGCACATGGTCATGCTTGGAAGTCCCCCTAGGATTCATCCGTGTTGTCTCGATGGAAATTCAAGAATATAATCAATAATCCACATCTTGTAGTGCAGTACATTCATTTTCGATTCACAATATTCCTTGAAGATGTATTGCAAAAATGTTTACATGCAAAGGACTTCTGGTGCATGTATTTCCCTAACCATCCTTCTCCTCTTTGTTTCTTTGTTTGGATATATAGGTGCCTCACAAAATTTCCTTTTACATCTTTGCATGTATGAGTGGAAACATAGGGGCTCTGCACACATACACGGTTTCCTTTGGCTCAAAAACGCACTTGATATGGACAATATCGATTGGGATGACCAAGTCATGATGGATAGTGCTAGGTGTTTTTTCGATGAACACATTTCTACTTGGAATCCTCGCACTCCTAAACAATGTGGAACTTATGTACACATATCTACAGAGAATGACCCATTCATCCTCCCATCGCTATTGATATTTGCATCCTCTCGCCTTCAGGACTACGAGAATATTCTTAATTGTGTTCAACGACATAAAAAATGCCACTCCTCTTCATGTCTTCGCAAAAAAGGTCCTACTTTTGTTTGCCGCTATGGAGTTCCATGGAATCCCACCTCCCCTTTGAACATTGATTCCAGTGGATGAAAAAAATATTTCCCCACTCGTAATGATGGCAGGTTAAATATACACAACTCTGACATGCTATACATATGGAGAGAAAACATCGATTTCCAGTCGGTTTTGTTTCGACATGATGTTTTGCGCTACATCGGGAAACATGCATCGAAACCAGAAACAAAATCAGAAAGTTATCGACGAATGTTGCCATGTTTCTCCCAGGCTGTCCACCCCGAAACACTTGTTGTTAATGTTGTCCGATTTTTTTAATAGAAACAATTCCTGATAGGTACATCAACGCATAGGAAACATGCCACATGCTACAAAAACTGCCCCTTCACTTTGTAGCTGCTCATTTGTTTCCCTCAATATTACTCGAACTATTTTTTGATGTGTTTCTCATGGCCTAGGTTCCCCCTTCCCAACACCACCCTTCATTGTAGCATACATGAATAGACCTGCTTTGCTTGAAACACACTCTCTTCTTAAAGTTGCACGTTCCTGGTCCTTTTCTGCTCGCCGAAAACATAACTAATGGAAACAAATACATCATTGCAATATTTTTTATGTCCTCCCTTTCTATTCCTCGATCCCTTCTCCTTCTGATGCATCCCACACTTCTTTCTGCTGGAGTGAACAACTTCTATACTTCCCTTTCTGCATACTCCCATCAGACATAGGTTTCACTAATGAATCAATCATTTCACATTGGGAACAAAAAATATATGCGTATGTTCCATGGCATTTTCATCGAGCCCCTAAAACCCACTTTTCCCCTTGCTCTGGTGACATCTCCACTAATGATATGCCAAAACCCCCGGAATCCATAGAAATCTATGAATGGAAATTCCATTCTCAGCTACACCCTGGAAACAACATGGAAATAGAGGACATTGACATGATTGGACATCGCGAATTTGATTATAACCACAATTGGGCCCATACTGCGATCCCTCTCCCTTTGCAAGAGGCAACCATACGTTTCATAGACTTTAGTCACTCATCCACCAGTTCCCCACTCACTCACCTCACTGGAGCCCACCCAGCACGTTACTTTCACTATTTTACTCACCACTTTAGGACCACTTCCCCCATTCCTCCACTTAGAATGCTCATCCAAGGCCCCGCTAGCACAAGGAAGTCTCATTTAACTGATTTCCTAAAATATACATTTCTTGCTGAATCTCTTCCCAATTCAAGTCCATTGCTCCTACTCGCTCCAACATGTGTTGCAACATTTAACATAAATGCACTTACAATCCATTCTACTCTTAACATTCCTTTAGTGTCAATGCATCCACTTTAGGCCCAAACACTTTTGCATCTCCAAGAAAAACTTCGTCACGTAAAATACATTTTAATCGATGAAATGAGCTTTATTTTCCTTAAATTTATTTCATAGATAGATAATCACTTAAGAGAGGTATTTCCTTCGTATCAAAATATGCCTTTCGACAATCAATCTATAATACTTGTTGGTGATACTGGGAAACTACATCCTGTGAAGCACATCCCCATGTATGTCAGCACATCACACAACAATTCCCTGTGGCACAACTTTGAGATGACCGTCACACTATCTACCATATTTCGTCAAGAAGGGACGAACCCTCTTCAAATTTCATTCCGAAAATTTCTCACGAATATCTAAAATGCAACACCAACAGTCGAAGAATGTAACCTTCTCATGTCAAGGACAAATTCCTTTTTGTCAAAGGATGAGCAGCAAGAATTTGAAAATGCAATCCACCTATATCCAACCAACTTAGATGTTGAATTGCGTAACAAACAAATGATCAAAAAATTGAACATGCCAATTGCATGCTACTATGCAGAGAAAAGGAACCACCATCCTACTAGTGAACACGAAGAAAATGAACAGTTGGATGCAAAAATTCTTATTTGCAATGAACAACAGGTTTTCCTCACATGTAACTTGTGGGTTGAACTAGGTCTTGTAAACAGAGCACTTGGAAAAGTAATTTCATTTTTCTATGTGGTTGGATCAAAACCCCCTCAATTACCATCTTTTGTTGTTGTTGACTTCTTCCAATAAAAGGTCCAACATGGGACGCCTTCAACCCATCTTATGTTCCACTTTCCCCAATAACACGAGGGTCTTGCAAGCAAATTCCGCTTCGAATGGCATGGGGTTTGAAAATACATAAATCGCAAGGAATGAAATTACCAAAGGTGACAATGGACTTTGGAAACATAAACCAATAAGGCTTAACATTCACTGTTATCTCTAGAGTTTGAACGTTGGCTGATCTTCACATCTCTCCACCATTTTCCTTCATCCGCTACTCCTACATGCAAGGCAATGCTTACATCGAGTGTAGGCAGCAAGAGGAATCAATACTAGCATCAAAGTCTTTACATCCACCTCTAGTATGATCACTGTGTCTAGCCCCTTTTGATTCGCTTTTAGTAAGCATACTTTGCATTCAATTTCACAATAGTTCCTTTCTTTTACAAGTAGTTGCCACAAAACACAATTAAAATTCCATACATTTCCCCCTTTCTACAAAATAACATATTGTGTGCATTCATCTTTAGAAAAAAAGGACAAACTTTACAAGTTCGCATTTCGCTGATTAATATGATCATACTTTTACAGCTTTGCTTCAAATCAAATACTTTCAAAAACGCTTGACAGTGAAATAGAAACTAAAATATTTGTTCTCACTTACTGCCAAATCTCTTTTCAGCTCTCCAAGGAGTGAATTACCACAAAAGTTCGCAATGATTTTTCCAAACAACAAAAGGACTCAAAATGAAAAAACTTTCCAAACTGTTGTGGTAAAAACTACAACACTCCCCACTTGACTTTATTGTTATCATATGTATTTGTAACTACCTTTTGGATAATTTGTTCTTTCACTTTTTCTTATGCAGTCGTTCTGTTTTACTTTTCAATTTGACTTAATCTTTTTTTTTACAACTTCTTTTTTACTATTCATTCATTAGAATAAATGAAACAAATAGCCCTTGAGTCCAACAATTGTATTTCCATGCGACTTTAGCCCTTTTATATTGAACCAACCCTTTCCGATTTTATTTCAATAAGAATACTTTTGATTCAATTTTAAAATAATTACTTTCTTTTATGGATAGTTGCTATGAAACTCGGTTACAATTCCAAAAAATTTCCCCTTTCTAAAAAAAATATAATGTTCGGTTGTGTTTGGAAAAAAAAATGGACAAATTTTACAATGTCATATTTCGGTGATTGACATGAACATGGTTTACAACTCTAATTAAAATCAATTACTTTCAAAATGTTTGACAACAAAAGAAAAGAAAAAAAGAAACTTCTCTCACTTACTCGCAAATCTCTTTTCATCCTTAAAGGCGTCTGTTCCGATATGTGATTGCCTCCAAATTTTGATATCAGATAACCTACAAGATTAACATATCACAATATCGAAATCCAGCCCTTTATCGCATATCAGAGAGCGACGATTTTGAATTGTGTCACATAACAAAAACTCCGATAGGGAATCTCCGATTTGCTAAAGCAAAGTCTATTATGCCATGTGGCCTCCTCTGATAGTGCTTATTATAATACGCTGAAAACTTTTAAAAGTGCTATCTCTTATGTGTTTCAGAGTTTAGATATTTTCTTATTATTATAAAGAACCAATGTTATACGTATTAGAGTTTTACTATCAGAGATTTCTAAAATAACTCCTCCAATGTCATACCCCTAGTATAACTCTATTATCAAAAGGTTCCTCCCACCAATAGACTACAACCACTCTATGGATTTCCTGCCACATCATTCTGACCAATCACCTGAGGGGAAATCTGCTTCCACTAATAAGAAGCCTCCCCTGACTAGGGTTTTGACCATCAAAAGGATAAGATTATCCCAAAATTTCCTTTAAGTTCATAGCCTCACTCCTATGCACTGCAAGAAATCCTTCTTTCTCATTCTTATCATGACTTGACTAAGGGACCTCGCCTCTGCATCGCGTAGTGTCTTAGTCGAAGAGATCTAGAACCTCCTCGATTATAAGCTCTACGCTTGCAAAGGCTTCCTCGACCTAGTCTTTATGACTATGTCTCTATCTCAGGAATATTGTACACTCCCAAATGTGCTTCAGGGTTTGATGATGATACCTTTTGGTTACTTAGGACAATCTACGACATTATCCCTCCTGAGCTTGGGTGATATGTTATCCAATGGATTTGTGGCCAGCAAGTATTCCCTTCCTACTGGGAAGAAATCCTACCTGTTATAAACATATTTGGGCACTGAAACCCCAATATTATATGTCCATAAACCAAGGGCTTCTAAGTCCATAAAAGTGTTGTTTCGTACCCTAAAGGAACAAGGTCAGCTAATTACATCATCTCCCAGAAGTTGTCCATGAAAAAATGCTCAGAACTAGTCAAAATTGGACCATCTCACCTACTCCATGGTCAAAGTGTGATGCATCCCACCTAATGCACATGGGGGGTGTGATGCATACTAAAAATCCCTTTTATGGGGTGTGATGGGTGAGAGTAGACAAATGGCAGAGACAGTTTGCAAGGTGGATGATCATGGAATCTTCCAGAAACTTCTCTTGTGACACTTGCCTCTTTGAATTCACCCAGGGATGAGTAAGAGATCATGAAATCTCCAAGTGGAATTGAGAAGTATCAGAGAAATGACACTAATTAAAAACCCAGAAGTTGACTCATGCACCTGCAAACATCTATATATGGATCCCTCATCCTAGAGATCCAAAGGCTGGAACTTTGTATTTTGTAAGGAAGTGTTGTTGGTTTCTCTATGCAACATTGTAGTGTTGGGTGATCTAAGCTTTTCATGAGGTGAAGAGGGCTTTCATGCTGGGAGGATGGCGCTGGGTCATACCAATGGGTTGTAATCCTCTCTTCTACTACTTCTATCAATAAATCTATTTGAGTTTTCCTCCATATTCTTGTATATCTCTGAATCTTGTATTGATATATGCATTTGTATGGTTAATATACATCTGATCCTATATTGTTTATGGTTATAGATCTCTATGATTTGATGGTATTATGCTGCTTTGACTCTACAGGTGCTCTTTGAAGCGGGACAAGTAAGGAAGGAGTGGCGAAGCTCTGTCAAAGGAAGGAGGAAACAAGCAAGTAGCCAAGCGAAAGACTGAGGTTGGTACTCTTTGCTTCTCTCTCATCTATCTCTCATAAAGGAAAACAAAAGTAACTTTAGTTTGTTTGTTTCTAAGATAGGTACCCGTCTTAGTGGGACTAACAGCTCTAAATGGACACTAGTTTTCCCGATAACAAAATGGTGACTCCGTTGGGGAAGTGAATAGTTTGATTGCTTGTCTCTATTTTTTTGCTTCATAAACTACAGACGGAGCTTGAAGTTAAGCCAGCTAGCCTTCGAACTGCATTTGCTATGCAAGTGCAAATTAGATCAACGCTGCTTCAGTCAATCTTTAGGTTTGTTTATGAACTGAGCAATCAGCTTGCAAACATCCTAAGTGCCCTGGTGGTAGCTCAAGTAACCTCATTAGATCAGCCCCTATACGTTGTGTTTATTGCCTATCATTAGCTCAGCCTCAACCCCTGAACTTAGCTACAAACTGTGAGAAAAAACCAAGCTTAGTCTCATCCCTGGACCATCGGACTGTCTCTCATTGGCAGTCTAGATGCATCATGCCTCCCGTGTGTTGTAGGTGAGATGCATCCTTGTTTCCCCGTGTTACTAGTGCGATGATCAGATAAGACTATTTCTGCCTCCAGATTTTGGTTTTTTCTTCATTGTCTTCAACTTTATTCAGTAGTTTTACTGTCTGTGATCAATATATCACTGTTGAAACTCCCTTCTGTTGCATTATTCAGCGTCCATTGTATAAGTGTTGTGAATGTTTTTATGTATTTTTCGCCATTTACAGTTCTCTTTTGGAAAATAGTAGCTTAATCGAACTGTCGTCTTCTGATTTGAAAGTGTCGCAAGTGTCGTTTTAAGTCAAAGAAAAGAGTCTTCCTCTTTCTGGTAGTCGATTACACTTTTTCCATTGTATTTGATTTGAATCATCAATTCTTTAAAGTGTCGAAAGCAGTTTTCAAGTTGAAATTGGAAGTGTAGCTCTTAGTCTCCCTTTCATTTTTCAAATTCAAAATCGCAAAGTGTTGTCTTAGCCTTCCTTTCGTTTTTTGAATTCGAAATCGCAAAGTAGTCTTCCTTTCATTTTTTAGATTCGAAATCGCAAAGTATTGTCTTAGTCTTCCTTTCGTTTTTGAATTTGAAATCGCAAAGTGTCGTCTTCGTCTTCCTTTCATTTTTGAAAAGAAAATTGTTAGTACTGTCGCTTTGAAAGAAAAATAGTTCAGATCTGTACTTAGCATTCTTTTTGTCATTCACACATTAACAAAGCAGAAAACAAATACATGCATGTGCATTTGTATTTAGACTGCTTGTGGAGATTGATTTAGGACAATGCATCTTAGTGTGTGCTCTCTGCTCTATGTTGAAAGAATTTCGCTTCTCTTTCCTTAGTAGCTAGGATTTTCATTGCAAAAAGAAAGTAAACGACTGTTTTATCATCTTAGATTGCATATTTAGGATTTGTATATCTGCATCAACACGGTGAACCTAAAGGAAAACTTCTTAAGAAAGATCAACTGTAAAATAAATTCAATGAACATAAAAACGCTTTGGAACCTAACACACAACATTTAGAAGTCTAGGCTAGAGACGTATTCCGGCGTCATAAAGCCTGGTAACTATCGCTTTCATCATGGGTTGGGTGATTCCTCCTCTTTGAGACGACAAGTGCCAGTACGGACTTATGCTCCCACATACCGTCGAGTATGTATTGGGAGACCACAATAGGCTATGTCCTTTATCCTTAGGAAGCCGTGTCTGCCGCCCTATCGATCGCAATGCACTGAACACAACATTTGGGAAGATTGACTGCCATACCTTAAAAAGTATTCTACAGTTTGGTAATCCCTTTGTCTGGATTTCCAGAGTAGTCACTTTCGTTCCTTTTCAGACTCCTTAAAAGAAAATTTCCATCTGAGCACTTGTCACTTCAGGCTCATTAAAAATCGAAGGCGACTAGAGTCATCTTTAGCTTTTTCTCGACT
>APFE031403839.1:100626-113186 GCA_000404065.3 Pinus taeda
CCGTTGGTCCACCGTACCATCCATTTTTGGGGTTAACGCTACCAATCCATTTCAGTGTCGCCGATATGTTCAAGAGAAGTTGCTCAGAGAATTCACCAACCCAGCTTGTGTCTCATCTGCTGTAATACCTTCACCCTTCATTCTTTCATGACCGCCACCCTGAACCTTGTATCATCAGATCGTTTTCACCTCCACAAAATCATTTTCTCCGTTTCGTGTTGTAGATGTGGGATTCATTAAGGCCCTCCTATGACAGGTCACTTCTTGTCCACATCAGCGCATTATATAAGAAGTCGACTTAGGAACAACCCTTTCAGTACTTTGAAGCTTGCATGCCTCAATGGAAAGTTTCTCACTTCGGGTGACAGGTTTACATCAATGGCCTTCGACCGAAAGATTTTGCATGGTGTTCGACATCGAATCATGTATTCACACCACATGAATTTTACTATAGTACCTTGAGAGTCATAATCATTATCGTTGATTCCTCTCGTGCCTGTTAATAGCTTACATCATTGGCCGGTAATCAGGCGATGTATTTCCATGTTCAACATCAGAACATCTTTTCACATGGATCGACTTGTACTTCAGGCGAAGATTGAATGAGTTTTGAAGACCCTGAATCTAGTTTCATCCATCTGGTATGCGATATATTCAGGAAAATAAAAACATCAAATGTACATCATTGCTGCACAGATAATCGTCCAAGCCAAAGGATGATGGCTCTACCAGAATCATCAGTTTGCCACACAGACGGTTGTCTGTCCTATGCACATGAAAATGAATTTATAAAGTTGAGCATGGGAATGCCCGCATCAGCTAGATCATGAAAATATTATGAAGATAATGTATTTTATTGTATCTTATTACAGGTCACCTTCCAGTTCGAAAAACCTCTGATCCTCATGATAAAGCATTTCACCCAACATCAAAAGATTTACGACCTCATGCTTTAGGGGGAAACTGTTATAGACATATTTGGGCATTGCAACCCCAATCTTATATGTCCATAAACCAAGGGCTTCTAAGTCCCTAAAAGAAGTGTTGTTTCATACCCTAAAGGAACAAGGTCAGCTGATTACATCATCTCCCAGAAGTTCTCCATGAAAAAATGCTCTGAACTGGTCAAAACTGGACCATCTCACTGCTCCATGGTCAAAGTGCGATGCATCCCACCTAATGCACACGAGGGGTGCGATGCATATTGAAAAGCCCTTCTATGGGGTACGATGGGTGAGAGTAGACAAATGTCAGACAGTTTGCAAGGTGGATGATCATGGAATCTTCCAGAAACTTCTCCTGTGACACTTGCCTCTCTGGATTCACTCAGGGATGAGTAAGAGATAATGAAATCTCCAAGTGGACTTGAGAACTATTAGAGAAATGACACTAATCAAAAACCCAAAAGCTGACTCACGCACCTGCAAACATCTATATATGGATCCCTCATCCTAGAGATCCAAACGCTGGAACTTTGTATTTTGTAAGGAAGTGCTGTTGGTTTCTCTATGCAACATTGTAGTGTTGGGTGATCTAAGCTTTTCATGAGGTGAAGAGGGCTTTCATGCTGGGAGGATGGCGCTAGGTCAGACCAATGGGTTGTAATCCTCTCTTCTACTACTTTTATCAATAAAGCTATTTGAGTTTTCCTCCATATTCTTGTATATCTCTGAATCTTGTATTGATATATGCATTTGTATGGTTAATATACATCTGATCCTATATTTTTTATGGTTATAGATCTCTATGCTTTGATGGTATTATGTTGCTTTAACTCTACAGGTGCTCTCTAAAGTGGAACAAGTAAGGAAGGAGTGGCGAAGCTCTGTTAAAGGAGGGAGGAAACAGGCAAGGAGCCAAGCGAAAGACTGAGGTTGGTACTCTCTGCTTCTCTCTCATCTATCTCTCATAAAGGAAAACAAAAGTAACTTTAGTTTGTTTGTTTCTAAGATAGCTACCAGTCTTAGTGGGACTAACAGCTCCAAATGGACACTAGTTTTACTGATAACACTACCCAAGGTGACATAGGTACTCATGTGTCGGTTACCTACCACGGTTTCAGTGTGGACTCCTGAGAGCTTCCTACCTCTCCTGCTACATGTCGACGGTGCCAGACCCTATGCTGAGCCTGCGAACAACTCCATGGCATTTGAAAAAACCTTCCGGTGCCTTGACAACCATCCTAAGACACCAATAATAGGTATCCAACCTGCTAAGAAGGCCATATTGTAGGCCATTTATGCAAAGCTAGCACCTCATCTAATCCTAAGGGGAAAGTCCCCTTGACATTATTCCAATTCTTCCCATGCAAGACAACAACCTGTAACTTGGAAAACAAAAGACATGAAAGAGGATACATATCCTACTGTCCAGTAGGTCTTCCATGCAATCTTCTTATTAATAAAAAGGTCTCATAACCCACTATCTTTCAAGTTTGATCGAACCTCGCGTGGGGTGACCATGACATGTAATGAGTTCTGTCTCTTCCTTAATAAGTTATTAATCTTTGTTGTCATGCAGTTTGTTATAACATGCAGTTTCTTATGATGCCTAATATTTGTTATCATGTAGTTTCTTATGACGCCTAATCTTTGTTATCATGTGGTTTGTTATAGCATGTGATTTGTTATGCCTCTTAAGTATCAAACATTCTATGTTTACCTTTGGTAGTCATTACACACATCTTTGCCTTCATCTTTTAGATGATGGCATGTAACGAAGTTTCGATAAACATATGCGATCTTAGATTAAACCCAATTTTGTAATTATATCGGGTCTGTAAGTGAATTAATACACCATATTGGGTCTACATATCAGAGATTGGAGCAAATCCGAGGTCAGAGATTATTGCATATCGCAACACATGCCTTCAAGAATATCAGTGAGAGATGAATCTTAGAGGAAGTGCTCTATCACAAGTCATACCTCGGAGGGTTTCAAGTGCTATCATATAACAAAAATACCGAATCATCAACTACACATATATGATATCATTGTTTGTCTGTATACTTAACACATTTCGATTTAAACACATCAATGGTGATATTGATCTAATCACATAGAATAACATATATGAAAAACTTGAATTAAAACAATACTTCAACCCAAAAACATAACATCAATGTAAAGATAATAGTACCCAATACACATTCACTCTGCTCATAAGTAAAATTGTTGTGGTTCTTCTTTCTATTAAGACTTGTTTACAACTATAGTAGTAAAAACCAAAATACTTCTCGCAAAATTTTAGAACCCCCTTTCTTCATAACAATGAAGGTGATTTAAAGTTTAAAATCGAAACTCAAATATAGAAAAGTCCATAAAATGTTGCACTGGTCCAAACAAACCACACTTAAAACTAAAATTCCAAGTAATAGTATAGTCCTGTTACAACAAGTTTATCAAGACATAGACGAAGATTTCTCTGGAAATTGTTGTTGAAGTTCCAATATATTTGCCATCGCCTTCAATTCAGGTGGATGTTTAGGCCTTATGTGCTTCCGTGCAGTGAAGAATGCATCGCTGAGTTCTAGCAACACTTGACTGGTTGTATTTATAAGACACCTCAACATCAACCATTGCCCATGTGGTTTGACTGGGAAATGCCAATGACATTCCAAGTCAATCTTTGATAGAGACCTTATCTACTCAATCTTCTTCTTTGATTATTCTTGCCAAGATTTTGTCAATATTTTAACATCATGAAACGTATCTTTGGGCACTCCAAGATTTTTTTTTCCTCCAAGAGGCTATCATTGATTGATTGAATCATGTTGCCAGATATGTCCTTGTCACTATAGTTTTCCGTCTCCACATTTTTAAGCCTTATCTCCCATACTTGGAAGACAATCTCTTTCTGAGATTCTTCTATTTTGGGCAGATTTTCTAATCGCCCCATAGAGCTGTTCTTCCAGTCAATGAAATCATAGATTTTCTCTTTAAGTTCCTTGATATATGCCCTCAGATTAGAAAGTTGATTCACAAGTGCATCAACTAATTGGCACATCTCTTCGATAATGCCTAGGTTTTGGAAAAATAGAACTTGCTGATGAGTAAGCAGGTTATTTAGCTCCCTTGATTATTTCATGAATTCTCTCAAGATTACCTTCAGTTTCTCAATCATGTGCTCTAGCTCTTGTATGTGGGCATCCCAACTCTTCATGTTAGATTAATATTGAATCTTCAGCCCATTGAAACTGGTTTGCAATTGTGCAAATTGAGCTTTCCATTGCTAGATGATTCCTTGCTTTTCATTTTCTAAATTTTGTTCCAGGTGCCTTATTCTATCATCTTTCTCCCTTAGGAGTTGTTTCACTTCTATGGCTTTGTCAATCATTTCACTAGCATAGGCTCCTGCATATTGTGATAGTCTCCCAAGATCTTCATTAGGGGTCACTTAGGCATCTTTCCATAGTAATTCAAAAGAGGTATTTGGAGGGACCAAAGCCTACCTTTGTTCAGTCCTCCAATTTCCCTACCTGTTGACTACTGCTATGTGTTTCGGACTATAAAATACGTCTAGAGGCAAAATCTACTCAATATTGAGAATGACCTTAGAGGTCGGAAAAACTGGGATGATTTCCAGATCATCACTATCCATAGTTCCCTTAGAAGGCTTAACAGTGAATGATCTCTTCTTAGTGATGACAAAAGTCTGAGCAATTTGTGTCTGCGATGAAATTTGTTGTTTTCTTAGGGCCACTCTCTTTAATGAACTATTCCCAAATCCCATCCAAAATTTCTTCTATTGCCACCTTCTCTGCCTTTGATTTGCTAGCTGTCGATGTTTCAATTACATGACCTGCATCTTGACTCTGAGATGTGCTAGCTCCTATGTCTTGTTCTGTATTTTGGTGATTCAGATTCAAAATTTCACTAGGCAAATGGGAATTCCTTTTAACCCTATTGATGAAACTACACTAATTCCTCGGGGTTGAACCGTCCTGTTGCTTCTCTTTCAACCTCTGAATAATTTAACGCTGATTGAAAGAAATCATCAAATTTATCAGGCTCATTTGTAAACTACCTGATCTTTGCCTGTGTTGTAATATTTTTCGTAGTATCTATTGGATCATACTGCCTATTTGGAATGGTTGGAAAGTTCATCAGTTGTATTTCCTCCATCTCCTTAGTAGCATGTTTGAAATTATCTAAAGAATAGAATCCACAGTGATACAAAAAAACAGGCCACATTGTCTTTTTGATTTCTTTCATGACCTTAGACAGGCCATTTCCCATAGTCTGGTAGGTTATTTCCCGAGCTAGGAGCTTATCGGGGACATACATTTCCAACACATGAGGATGTGAAAGGCTGCCAAAAACTCGAACATAGGTAAATGATTCCTCCCAAAACCATCTTCCAACTGATAACATGCCAATATTAGATTTAGTGGAGATTCTAGGGCACTTCTTATTGAAAACAAACTGGTAAATAGGAAGGATGATGCCATGGCTAATCTTGTAAAAATGGGGTCGGTATTTTGACTCCCATAGAATATCATGGTAAATGTGAATAGGCAAAGGGTATTCAATAGTCCATTTCCATCCCATGGATGGAAAATACGAAGTGAAACAAATACAATCCATAATGTAGACACTCATGTAGAATGGGATAACAATAATTTCAGTAAACTTACACTTTTCCTATATTCAAGGATTACGTTGCTTAAGTCATTGGAAAAAATAGTTCCCTAGTACATTACATAACCATCAGAGGTAGCTTCAATTAGGGGTGCCCATTGGTCTAAAAAATTCTGGGTATTCTCGTAGATAAACAATCTACACATCATTGCAATAACAAAACAATAGGGTGCATTAATAGAGGCTATAAAATACATACCCTTGTGCTCTTGCTCATGCTTGCTAAGGTCTCTTCTCGATCCTTGAATGGCCTCAGATTGGTGTTCATTTTCCTACATGAACTTCTCAACGAACTTTTTATCATATTTCTTCTGAGTTGCTCGAAGGTGGTACATTGCAGATAAGTCTTTTGCGGTGAAAGGGCCGATGACCGTCTATCTATGGATCATGAATTTCCTATCTACAATGTTCATATTATCAATGACCCACCTGATCATATCCATATAAGGTAAGATGTTTGAGTGAGTGCCAATTCTATGGAGAAATGAATTAGCCACATCACTATATGTAATTTCTAAAACAAGAACGCTATCCTCTACTGTAACTAATCTTTCTGTGACTTTTGGCCTTTCATCTTCAAAAATATTATACATGGCGACTTAGCTAGAGACCCCAGCACCAAGGGTGCATGTCGTGTAAGAAAATAGCCCAGGTATTTTTGTGACCTCAGGAGGAGGACCAACTGGCTATTGTTGAACGATAATTTTCCTTATGGGTTTAGCTGGCTAAGACATTTCTCTTGAATTCTGTTTATCGGGACTAGCCTGCGAGGAAAAAACATAAGAATGACCAACGTTTACACTTAGAGAAAATGGCCAATTATGCATGAATCCAATACTTTTATGAGAGAAATCTTCAGGGATCCTTAGTATTAATGAAATCATTTAGAATATCAAAAACCATAAATTCACTGTATTTCACCATTAATTGACAGAACGTGCATCCATGTGGCCTTCAACACACGTCAACTTTGATGAACATTTTTATCGGAGAAATCACATTGTTGTCCTACCAAAACTTGCGATCTCCTCTATCTCCGAAGATGATTAATTTTATCAGAACTTCTTTAATATAAAATCTCATTTGCACTTCATCACAACTTTTCGATTGAAACCTTCACTTAAATTTTCTGATCTCCGATTATGATATGTATTACTGTACACGTCATCTTTACCAGAGATTTTTATCAAAAAAATAACATGGTTGTCCTAGAAAAACTTGCGATCTCATCTATCTATGGACCCGGTTTATTTTATCAAAAAATATTTAATATAATATCACATCCACCCTTCATCACAACTTTTGGAATGAAACCTTCGCTTTCATTCACCGATCTCCGATTGCGATATGAAAATAACCCTTGCCTCCTTTCAACTCTTTGTGACCATCGTGTTAGCCCCAAAATTAGAGCCCTCTCTATCGGGCATTTGCATTCAGAGGTGTAACCTTCGTGGACGACATGTCAATTTGTCGATCACCGATCACCTTTTGTGTTTTTCCCTTGGTCCTGTAGCTCTTCACGTGATCGGAGTCTAGCCCTTGTATCAGAACCCTTCAATCAGGGGTTATCAATTAGAGGTTTCAGTTCGATGCACAATACGCCTCAACATTCGATCTCTAATCTCCCATACATGATGCCATCGCTGCCACGTATTTGCCACCTGTCACCTTGTGAGTAATGCCACGTGTTACCCATTTTTGGCCTACTGTGACCCTTGAAAATGACGAATTTGGCTGCCACGTATTAATCATGTTGGCACGTCGTTGCCACGTGGCTGTTATTAGATCCTGTTTTTTTACTATCATGCATCCCTTTAGGAGGAGAAAGAAAACACCCCAACTTCTTTCGTTTTGCACACAAATCCTTTGTTAATTTGTTATCACCCATCCCAACACATTAACACTAGCGGCCCATTCCCGACGATTTCACTTTGCCTAATATCACATATTTGTGACGCATGTCATGTTAAAACCTCTGATACCTAATAAGATCTCTTTTTGGCTCAAACACGGATGAACTCACGGTCCGCATGTCTTATCGACGCTACTTTGTGCGTCTTAGTGCAAATGCTAGTTATTAATATTTTTTAAATTAACGTTGAATAATTTCTTTCCTCATTTATTATGCAACTCGAAATTTAATTTTAAAAACCAAAATCAAGGTGTGATATTACCTATTATTGAACTAATATTAATAATTATTTAATAGTAGGTGGTATCACACAACCTTGAGTTTGGTTTTGTAAACTAGATTTTAAATTGTACTATAAATTAAGAAAGAATGTATGGCTTGTTGATATAAGTTTTTGGATATATGTTGTGTGCGATTTTACTGATTTCTTACGTTTTGAGTGGTCCCACTACCCATCATCATGGACTCAAGTAAAACATGATAAATAAAAGAAAAATATTGAGGCACTTATAAAGAAAAAATCAACTAATGACTATTAATATAAACATTAAAACATGTTTTAAGAAATGAAATATATTTAAAGAAATGAATATATTATTAAAAATATTTAACTATAATATAAAATGATATTTGATCACAGTTTAAAATAAAATAAAATAAAATAAAATAATTAAAATAATAAGGTATATTTATTAAAAAGATTTCACCATAATTTTAAATAAAATAAAATAAAGAATTAGACTAGCTACATCTATTAAAAATACATTAGCGACTATCAAATCAAATGTTGAACAAGATTTGATGACAAAAAATAAAATTAAAGATATTAAAATAAGATATATTTATTAAAACATAAATAATAAGATTTTTGACCACAATTTAAAATAAAATAAATTATATTTATTTATTAATAAGGTTTTTGATCACAATATAAAAAAAACAAAATAAACAAAATAAATTAATATTAGATTAATTAAAATTTTATTTTCTAGAATTTATTTATAAATAGGTTTTGCAGTGTAATTTTCAAAATTAATAAGATGAGAAATAAATTGAGGATGTGAAAAAACTAAAATGAGTAAGGACCCATTCACTTAATAATGTAAATTTGACTTATGACTAATATTCAATTAGTTATATAGGTTTAGTTTAAAAAAAAATTAGGAATGGGTAAATTGATCATAAAGTTAATAATGATAGAAATGAAAGATTAAATTTAACAATGATAGAAATAAAATATTAATAATGAGGAAATAGAAATGAGAGAGGAAAAAAGGAAAGGAAAAGAAGGTGGAGAGGAGAAAACATAAAAAAAAAAAAGAAAAGAAAAGAAAGAAGGGACATGGGGGATAAGCTAACATAAATATAAAATAAAAAGAGAGGAAAAGGTGGAGGGGAGGGGATGACATGAGGGAGAGGGGGAGGTAAAGCCAAAAAGGGGAAAGAGAATGGGGAAGATAAATGTTAGGTTGGTGATTGAGGTGGTGGATAAGAGGTTTCCACGATCCATTGAGCTTGTACACATCTTCTCTTAGTTGAAACTATTTGGGTGCTTCACGAATGAGGTAGGTAGACTGGAAAGAGACAGGGGAAAGGATTTTAATTCGGTCAAAGATGAAGAAGGGTACAAGCTCAATGACTCGTGGAAACCTCTTATCCACCACCTAAGTCACTAACCTGACACATCCCTTCCCTATTCTCTTTCCCCTCCCCCCTGCCTTTTCCTCTCTCGTTATTTTATTTTTTGTTTTCCTTTCCCCTATTCCTTCTTTTCTTTATGTTTTTCCTCTCCAATTTTCCTTCTTTTCCTTTTTACCTCTCCCTTTTCTATTTTTTCATTATTAATCTTTTATTTTTATCATTGTTAAATTTAATCTTTTATTTCTATCATTGTTAACTTTATCATCAATTTACCCAAACTAATTTTCTTCCTTAAAAATTAGACCTAAATAATGAGTTGAATATTAGTTATATGTCAAATTTACATTATTAAGTGATGAGTTTCCTAGTCATTTTATCAATTTCTTTCTCATTTTATTAATTTTGAAAACTATAATAAAATACCTATTAATAAATAAATTCTAGAAAATTAAATTTTAATTAATCCAATATTAATTCCTTTTCTTTATTTTGTGGTTAAAAACCTTATTAATAATAATAAAATTTATTTTATTTTAATTATGGTTAAAAACCTATTATTTTATAATTTATTAATCGTTTAAATAAATATATCTATTTTTAATTTCTTTATTTTATTTATTTATTGCAATCAAATCTTTTAAATATGGCAAATATTTTTTAATAAACATATTTTATTCCTTTAAAATATGTTTAATGGTCATATTAACATTCATATTAACGGTAGGGGTGGCAGGAAGGGGGGATTCTCTCTAATCCCGAAGGAATAATTGTTGATAAGTATGCTTGAGGATTGGGTAGGAAAACCAATAACTAAACAGAAGCTTATGGACTCTATTTGGGCCTTCTTTTAGCTAAAAAAAGAGGAATCAAGGAAATCTTCATCATGAGAGACTCCCTTTTTGTAATCCAACTATTGAGAACAAACCCCCTTCCTAGAGACAATGTTCTAATATTGTTACTTTATCAAATCAAAGGTATCTTATCCTCCTTCTCTACCTTGCAACCATTCCACATTCTTAGGACCGTCAATGTGGATGTAGACGAAATGGCCAGTAAGGCTTATTTTATGGATGAAGGTAAAATTGACATAAATGTTGAGGTAGACTATATCCCTATGCCTTGATGTTATCTATGGTTAGCCATTATTCCTCCTCTCTAGATAATATAACCCATCTCAATTTGAAATTAATGAGTGATCTCCTTACCCCTGTCTTTCCCCTCGTACCTCCCACTCCTTTTACACCTTCTCCCCTTCCAAAATTATTTAGGCATAAAGTCTAATAACTATTGCATAATGGATCTACCGTGCTTGCTGACATGTGATGCCATTAACAGGCTCAACGTGGCGACTCTTAGGTTTAAGATTCAGGAAATCATGTTACTCCAAGTCGCAATGTCTCTATTTAGGATTCACATAAGGCAAAAATGGTTGTATCCAATGTGTTGCAACTTAACCAAGGTGTTGTGTTTAATCACTCAGACAAGGATTAGACGGGTGGGTCATATGAAGGCAAACTTGCATGAAGTAGGAGTATTTTCACACAACAGAATGATGATAAATTTGCATTGTAACCTTGGTAATTTTGCAGACGCAATCCATCCTCGCACGTTCTTCTTGACGGGAGAATGGAATAAATTGGCACCAGGTTACATAGCTTGCTTCATTTCTGGAGGCTTGGGAGGAGTTTGGTCCCAAGCTGTTGGCACTGTGGTGGTGGGTTGTCAGGCTTAAAGGAGTCGAGCCCTCTGGAAGGCAAAGGATTTTACGAAACACATTTCACCTTAGGAGCGCACCTTCATGGGGCTCATCCGATTTCAACTATCAGGTAGCAGTAATATTTCAATCATTCAGGAAAGGAAGGTGTTTGTGGTATAATGTCAATTTCTCTGCAAAAGCAATTGTCACCCTTGAATGTGGTAGAGTACGTTATCTTCCCTCTCGTGTGAGTAGTTCTCTTCTTCGAAGGGCTTTGGTTGATACAGTGATGGGGTGATGGGGTCGTCGACAGTGATGAATTGGACGTGGCTTGAGAAGGGAATGTAAAAGGATCAAATCAATGGGTGGCCCATCGACATCTAGCCCCTAGGCCCTTGATGTCTGTGAGCATTGAAAAATGGAACTTGCAAAGATGAGGGTCGAGATATATGACCTACAGTGATGCTCCTTCAATAGAGAACCTCTCAGAGCAACACACTAGGTACCATGGAGAGCCAAGATCAGGGGATTTCTAGCTTGGAGGATGAAGTGGAGGCACTTCACAACATCATGGAAAATCTCCAGCTACAAAAGAATGAGTCGAAAAGTCCCGTGGCAGAAGTGAACCTAGAAATTGATATGAACTGTCCAAGTGACCCTCTTGATTAAGTTAGTATATGACTAGGTTTAAATGCTTAGCTCTTTTGTCTAAATTTTGTTGGATATATACTAATAGTAGAATAAGAATACTTATCAGTCCTGAAGTTTTGGGTGTAATTTGGACACTGATACAACCAACACATGCCGTTATCGAGTGCAAATTTAATGAAAAGTACTCATTCTTGTGTAAAGAAAACATTCATATTAACAATCAGTAGTTAGATTACTATGTTGAGTAGCAAAGCTACTTTTATGCTTGCTATGTTAAATGGAATGAGAAGCCAATCAAATTTTTATATTTATCCAATGCATAAAACTATTATTATAAAGGAAAATAAAGTTGTTTATAAACAAAATGCTAAAATCTATAGGTTATAAATAAATTAAATTGAAGTAGTAGAACATTTTAAAATTAATTTTGTAACTATGAGTATTATTATGAAACTTATTTAAAGTATATCTGAATTACTATTTTTTTAAAATTTCAAATATTTTTTATACATAAAAAAATATAAAATGAAAGTTGACTATTCAAACTTAAGAATTATTTTATTGTGAAATCAAAATTTAATTTTAAAACACATATTTACTAAATCTTAAAATAGTTAATTTTAAGATACATTTGAAGTAGAGATTAAAATTTAAAAATTTGGAAAATTATGGTTATTATGCTTTTTGTAAATGTAAAGATGTATGTTAAAATATAATTGAAATTTATTAATTGGTTAATAATACGTGGATGAAGGGATCATAGTGTGAGATTATAAATTGGAACTTGATAAGACATTACATTTAGGAGTATGTTGTTTGTTGGAAGATTTAATGTTGATAAATAAACCTATATCTATTTTAACTATGGGTTTACTAATTTTTTTAAAAAGATTACATCTTTAAGATGTAAATTTACATTTCTAAGATGCATTTTTTTGTTTAATTTATTATAAAATTGAAGAAAAATTTGTGCCATGAGAGATTTGATTCCTCTCAACTTTGAATACATATGAAGTTAAA
>APFE031403839.1:113550-180968 GCA_000404065.3 Pinus taeda
TTCATGATTTATAAAAATACTTTTAAGAGAATCATATATCAAATTTATTTTATACGTGTTTCGAACCACTTACTCTGGTTAATCATAAGGACATACATAGATAGTTTAAATCATAGAACTAATAAATAGTAGAGATACAATGGCTAAATCATAATAGTCAAATTTTATTTACTTATTTATTTAATTTATTTAATTTTATTAATATTATTATTTATTATTTGTTTATTTTCAATGATATTTAAATTGGAACGTTAGAAGAACAATAAATAAATAATAATGAATATTTTTAAAATAAACAAATAAAAATAAAAATAGATAAATTAAAAATAAAAGTTAAAAAAAAGTTATAATTATGAACTTGTAGAAAATAAAAACTACCTGATTAGATAATATTAGAATGATTATAATTTTTATTTATTATTAATTATAACAAAATAATTATAAATATTATAGTTATAACAAATTCTTTATTAATAAATAGTGTTATAATATATAAGTATATAAAGAGGGGGAAACACAAACTTAGATTATAATAATAGAAATATAATTTAGTAGAATAATTAAAGGAATAATAAAATAATAATGAATAGAAAAGAAGAAGACCAATTAAATGTTATTAAGTTCAAAAGGAAAAGGGCGAAGAAAGCAAGAGGAGAAGACAAAATGAAAAAGGAAACTAAGAAGGAACAAAGGGGGAAATTTGAAAAGGAAAACTTAGGAATAAAGAGAGGGGATCCAAGAATGACTTATCTTCCAACCGTCATTCCTATTAAGTGACTTAGAACTTTTTTCAATCTCAATGGCCTGTCTAAACCTATGGTGATAGAAATGACCAATCTTGACAATGACATGGGAATCCTTAATACTTATGTGGAGATTGTAGGTTATTTTCGCAAGTATTGTCTTGGTTATGTCTTTCGTCTAAATGTGATAATGTGATTGTATTTTTAAGAACTAGATCTCAAATTTGAATTTTTAAGAATAAAAATGAACGCTTGTAATCATACAAACCACTTTAATTAAATCAGCCTAACAAAAGACATTGCAATAATATCCCCTATCCATAGTACAAAAAAAGGTGTTACAAGCATAAAGATATACTTACAAACAATATCTATACATATTCCAAAATGATTTAGACAAAACCCTTGAAAGGGAAAGAAAACAAACAACTCTTACAATTTACTGAAACAATCTCTATATATATTGCAGCTGCAAAACCTAATAAACAAAGAAACAAAAAGATGGGAAAAAAGGAAAGTAAATCTACAACTCATCTATGCAATGTGTGCAGTAATCGTCCATGAAATTTTGAGCTTATTCTTTTGCAATGTGTGCAGTAATCGTCCATGAAATTTTCGAACCTCATTGAAATTTTCGAACCTCATTGATGTAAACAACTCTTTAATGAAATAATAACAATTTTACACTTTGTGAGTGTGACTGAGACTATACATATATTCTAATTCAACCTTATTCCTTTGTCTTCCCACTATATTATATAGGCTGACCCCTAATCCTCTTTGACAATGGCTTATACCTTACCTTCCCATATGAGCTAACCAACCGGAACATTGTCTCCCTCTCGCAAATGAGCTTCCCTCTCGCAAATGAGCTTTCAAACTTATTACGAACATACATGTGAACATAAATAAATCACCTTTTGTAAGAAGCAGACCACTCTCCAAAATCTTAAATATAATCCATAATAAAACTTTTTCCAAGTTCACCCGATTGTTCCTTCAACAATATATAAATCAACAATTAGAAAAGCCCAATGTCCATTTATGCGAATTTCTGCTTTTGTAAAACAAAATACATTCCAAACATTTATTGAGTTTTACAATTCTAGGCTGCCTCGTACAATGAAACTTGAAGTGTGTTCTTGGGGATTGCAAAATATATGTTTTGAAGTGTGTTGTTGGGGATTGCAAAATATATGTTGATGTATAGATTTCAATTCTATATATATTTTTTAAAATTTATATTTTATATTTTATTTTAAAAATTTCACAATTTATTATTTAAACCATATAAAACAAATTAATTAATTATGTTGAACTAATAAAAAAAATTGGAATTTCAAAAATTTTAAAAACAATTTTATTTTTATAAAATTAAATTTAATATAATATTTTTTATATAAAATTTTATAGAATTTTATGATTTTTTTACAAAATCAAAAAGTAAAATCTCTTTTACCATAAAAAGAAAGCAATATAATCTACATTTCAACAGGTATAATAATATGTTATCTTTGAATCCAAGCCTTGGTAAAACTAATTAAGGCTTTACTCGGTTTAACAAAATAAATATTGAAAAAATTCAACTAAACAAAATATCAAACCTTTTGAAAGTGAAAATATTTGAAATTTATCTGGTTGATCATTTCTGAATTAAATTAATGTTTCTATATTTGTAAATTTTTTATTTAATTATTATTGTTTTCTTATAACAATGATAATAATGATGATTGATTTATATTATTATTTTATGATGAGGATGATTAATATCTATTGAAATCATAATTTGTTTTTCAAACCTTTAAAAAATGAAAGATTGCTTAAATTTATTCAAAATCTTATTTTTATGTTAAACAAAAGTGGAGAAGCATTCCAAGGTTACCATAGTTTTGATGACTTATGAGATTAAAAAGGTCAATAATATAATATATATTTTGAAATTAAGTTTTAATTTGGGTGTACACAAGGAATTTTAGGAGAAATTTTCTTTCATCTTCAACCCTCTTAGTGTCACAAAAATGACAGATTCTTGCACCCCATGATGTTTTTAGAATTATCCAATGCCTAGTGTAATTATGTAGTTCATAGGAGTTGACTTGTATTTTGACAATTTTGATTTTCTTCTTTGTGTTAGTTAAAACTAAAAGATACTTTTGATCTTCTAGATTAGGGTTGACTACCTTCTTATAATATCTTAGCTTCTTTTTATTTTCTAACTCTTCATTACATTGTAGATTCTCTTTGAATTTAGATGTAATAATAATTTTAATATTTTCAGTTATCAACGACTTAACCAAGGTTTGGCATATTGATGCCATCCTCGCTTAAGTCATTGGTGGTTATGGTTGGATCTGGAAGCAAATTTAGAGAGCCTATTTTCAGTCATGTTATTTATCATGTTCTTGTCCATTAGGTACTTAACCATGGTTGTGCACTAAATGGGGAATAAACTCACTGAATCTATGAGGAGGATAACATAAAGTGTATTGCTTTTATTATTAAGATTGTAAGTTATAAAATTCTTTTGTATTTTCTCTATCCTTCTTCAAGATTCTCTAGAGATATTGCATCCCTAGAATTCACATCCATATAAGATAATATAACTGATGAGAGTATCAAATAAGAGTTTTTGCTTATCCTACAATCAAAGGTATACTAACTTACACTTGTTTTGAAGCCCATAATAAGATTTCCTCCCTCCATTTATCCGTTTTTCAACACTATAATTTCAATTGAGCTTATGATGAATATCAATTCCAAGAAATTTGTATGAAGGCACTTCCTCCAAACTACTATTCTCATTTATGAAAATTCATAAGTGCTTTTATGGGATTTGATTATCATAAACTTTATTTTGTATGTGTTCATAATCATACCCATACTAGAGTAGAAATCCTTGAGGATATTAAATGATTATTGAGGTCAAAGGAATTTGGGCCATAAGAAGAATATCATCGACATAAAGGAAAATGATGATGATTATACTAGCGAGTGAACTAGTACAACTAGCTTTTTCCAGCCATAATTCTAACTCATCAATGTAAATATAAAACAGGAATAGGGGACAACCTTGTTTGACTCCTATATTACAAGTAATTTTTTCTAACCACCCTTTAATATTTCTAAACTTAATAATAACACTTCCATATATTAAATATAAACATAAATAATAATTTGTGCTTTTAAAAAAATAGGATAATAATTTTTTGTTGTAAGCAAATATATTTACATTATATTAATATGTAACAAATACATAGTATACAACCTTGATAGCATGGGGAGATTGAACCTCTCACCTAGAAGGGGAAAACAAAGACAAAAGTTTTGTTGGTTATGCTTATAACTTATGAGGTGTTGACAAAAATCAAAATTTAAAATTGAGAGCCTAGCGACTCTGTGCCAATTTCTTGGGAACTAAACAAAAAGGCCAAAATTGACCAACTTGAAGTACTCCATGGAGTTTGGGGAGCTAACACTGTCTTGTGGAGGGGATACATTGGAGTTGCATTGAAGTAATGTTGGAGCAACCTTACACCTAAGTGTTGCCTTGCTCCTGAGCACTGCCCGAGTCACCTGGAACCTCTTCAATAATGTAGCAACCATAGGGGATTGGTCAAGGGGGGGAAAGAAGGGGGGACATCTGTTGCAGGGGAAGGCAGAGCACGAGAGGGTGAGGGACAAGATGTAGGGGAACGCAGAGCACGAGAGGGTGAGGGGCAAGCTGCAGGGGCCCAGATGATAGGGGGAGAAGACGAGCCAACGTGAGGAGAACTCGAAGGTGAGGGAGCGAGAGAGGAAGGGGAAGACACATTCGACAGAAAGTCAATATTTAAGTCCCTGGCCAACATCGTGAGGGCGAAGGAGGCATGGATGTGAAAGGTCGAGAGCTCAATGATCCACCCTCTAGCTCTCAATTTCTCTTGCTCCCTTTCCTTAAGTTGGCGAGCTAAGATGTTGTGAAGAGACCAGAGCATGGGCCAACCATGACTCATCTCTACCATTTTGGAAGCCAATACCTGATGCGTTATATGGGTGGGTATGCCATATTCGAACAATGTGATTACCGTGGAGTCATAGAAGGTGGTGGGGGGACACCCTTGATCCCTCCCTATACTAGGGTGATGCTCGTAACCCGCTTCCCATTTCATGGCGAAATTGTAAAGGTCGAAGGAGGTGAAGTGAGACTCAGGAGAGGTGAAGGACACATAAGGAGGAATGCCTAGCTTAAGAGACCATGCCATGAGTAAGATGACTAGAGGGATGAAGTGTCGGGAGATTATGGCATAGAGAATTATACTCACAAGTTTGATAGGCAAGGCAGATGGACAGGTGTGCGAGGACGTCCTTTTCCTAGCAAAAAAATTAATACGCATTGAAGCAACTTGGAGGGAGGTTACTACAGGTGGAGAGAGATGCCTACTGGTCTGAGAGCGCATGTTTTCATCTTTTCGAACACCCAGACCTGAGGAAGTATAAATATATTATTAGGTAAAATGTTGATATTAATTTAAAAAACCACCTACGTCCATTTAAAAAAAAGGCAATGTTAGTGTTAACTATGTGATAACAATTTACTATTTTATGGTTTATAAATAAAATTGAGGTGAAAACATTAAGGTATAAAATTTAGATAAAATTTATGTATGTAGAGAAATGTAATTTAAAACCACCTAGATCCATCTTAACTCTCAATCTACCAACCACAGAGAGGGATCAAATGTCTTTTTATTCTAAAAGAGGATTTCACCTCAAGAGATTTGATTTGTTTTTTATTTTTATTTTAATTTTATTTTTAAATTTGTGTAATTTGACCAAGTAAAAATGTGTTATTAATAATTATAATTATAATACTTTTCATTTTAATTTTAATTTCATTTTTAAGTAATTTGATGGAGTCAAAATGTTTAACAAGATAGGACAAGACATTACAACAGTCAAAATGTTTTACATGAGAAGACATGAAATTACAATATCTTTCCCACACTAGGTTGAAGAGTGCCTCTTGGTGCAATAAAAAAGGCAAAAAATTAAAGCATAAAGAAAAGTTATTTACGTGGAAAAATATAATATAAATTAGAACAATAGTTACAGAGTAGTTAGTATTGTTTTTGTTCGGGGGGATAACATCAATAAAATGAAATAATTTCCTTTTAATTAGTTATGAATAACCTAAAATAAATAATTAATGTCAATAATGTAAATGCAAATTTAGATTTGTATTTATTTTAGTTCAATAATTGAAATATGAATTTAAATAAATTATAGTTGAATTTATTTAATTTAGTTATCCTCCCCCCCCCCCCCCCCCCCCGGAAAAATCATAATTTCCATCAAATAAATTGATGAAAATTACATGTTGTATGGTTCATAGATATCAAAATAAAATACACTATTGTGACAATGTCATCTACTACAATGCAGGTTCATCCTTTGTGATATATACATGTACATACAAAACTGTTATAAATATTAGAGTCATCCAAAAAACTATAGAAATTTGTGGGTGATTTGTGTTGATTCTATCTGTAAGTGTCCCTGATGAGCCAAAAAATCCGAAAATATCAAAAGTCATTCATGTGTGTGCATAGGTGCCTATTAATCATCGATAAAAGGTCTGTGATAGTATTGGAAGTGCTCTAAGTTGTTCACCTCTGTTACTTGCCAAGTGTCAAATGTCTACTGTGCGCCTTCTTTGGATAATTGATTTGCCATATGGTTTCACTCCCTGTAAATGTGGAGACAAGATATAACATCAAAACGAGATTTGAACAGTAGCACCTCATCCAATGAACTTCTAAGAGAGTGTGTGTGGCATGTGGATTTTAAAGGAAACTAATCAACCACCACATTGGAATCACCAAACACTTGTAGATGATTGCAATTTTTCTAAAGAGAAAATAACAATAGAAGTTTAAGGCTGTGTAGCTCAGCATAGTTGTTTTTCCCCTGACCCAAGCCATATTTTATTCTGAATTGATGTGTTTGAGTGAGATAGAGGACCACGCCGCCACCACATCGTCCTTGTTGTGAAGAATCGTCAAAATATGCCCATGGCAAGGTATAGTCAATTGATTCCATGGCTACATAATGAGGGACAGGTGGATTTTGATCCACAGGTAGGAGGGAGAAGATTGTTGAAATCTAGGTAATTGTTCATTTTGGGGAGAATAATATGTCACGAAAAATCCGATGGTTTCTATTGATCCATACTCCCCAACATGCAAGCAACGAAATATTTTTTGTTTGTGAGAAGTGGACTCGTTCCACTAGGATTCCCAAGCATGAGATATATTTTCACCTTGCCAATTTGGAGATATGTTAATTCCCCGTTTTATGGAAATTTAAATGTTTTTTGTGACCTGACAATGGAGAAAGAGGTGTTACGTTGTTTCCTCTAATTCTCGACATAAGGTGCATTAGGTGGGTCCATGATAAGATCAATGTTTCAGATTTTCATCATTGGGAAGTTTGTTTTCTAGTATACACCAAAACAACAACTTGGATTTTACTGGCCCTTTTAATCTCCAAAGGTGTTTCCACCACCAACAGATATCATGTGGTTCCTTTGATGCAATATTATACAGATAAATAAATTTTGATGTATACAATCCCTGTTTTGAAGGAACCCACAATAATTCGTCCTCGCGACTGGTCAATTGGATGTGAGTGGATGAAAAAGCCCTCATATACTTTCCCCAAGTATCATGCCAATGTATAGGGATTTGAAGCTCCACAACAATGAGCCAATTTTGCCCCCATATATCACATTTCTTCGGATCCCAAATCTAATATAAATATTTAATCTTGTAAGACATGAGATAGGTGACCAGATCTAGGGGAAGAATGTGATTGTCTCCACATCCAGACCAAGGGTCGATGCCAATCCTAACTTGGTTCCTAGATCCAATGCACCAAGCCAGATCATATGCGATGATCAGGAAAGACTTTAGGACAACCTTCCATATGGTAGATATATTTGAAAGTTATTTGTTTGGTAGCCGAATCCAGTCCAAAATTGATAAAGGGTGTATATATTTCTGCTGAATCGCATTGGTCCACAGACTGTGTGTGGTAAGTAGCCTCTATCCAACCTTGGATGCCAGAGCTTGGGAGAAGGAGTAGATATCTTTTAAGCCCCAACCTCCCCGAGATTTGGGGAGGAAAATTTTGTCCCATCTGACCCAAGAAAAAGTACACCCTTCCTTCCCCCCCACTAGAGATATCCACAACAAGTCCTCTAAACGAGATTGAGTATCCCCTTGGGGATCCATGAAAGAGACATATAGAAGACAAGAGTGGCTTCAATGACATATTTTATCAATACAAGCCTACCAACTCTAGACAACCACTTATGACACCAAGATTTGATTTTATTTTCTATTTTGGTTGCCAACCACATCCATCTTCCTTTAGATATTCATTTGGCTTCAGTCGAAAACCCATATATCTTATCCCCTCTTCAAGGGGCACAAATTGGAAAGGAAAGAATTGATGAGCATGTGTAATTTCCAACTCTGAACAGGTACAACATGTAATAGTAGATTTATGTTGATTTGGGAACATACCTGTAGTAGTGCAAAACATTTGGAGGATAGATTGGAGATGATTGATGTTGCTGTGCGATCCAACCAAACAAATCAAAACATCATCGACAAATAGAAGGTGTGAGAGGATTGTTGCATTGCCAATGCGAATTCGTTTGGGAGTACCATGGGAGATCAATATGTGGATTAGTCTCTTTATTCCTTCAACAATTAGCAAAAATAAAAGGGGTGACATCAGAAAACCCTATCTAAGCCCTCTCTCTGCATGGAAGTAAGATGACACAACACCATTGATTAAAACCGCAAAAGAGGTAGATGTGATGCAACACATGATCCACTTGATATAGGAGTTGTGGAAGCCTAGATGGGTGACAATTAATCTGATATAGAGCCAGTTGACTCTATCGAAAGCTTTAGAGAGATCAATTTTGAGGATCATGGTTTTAATGCTATGAATCCCTTCTTGTGCAATGCCAATTGCTTCATGGATTTGTTGATCTTTAAGGAAAGAAAATTACTCCAAGGATGTATGGAAAGAGAATATAGGGCATAACCTATTGGAAATTATTTTGGCAATGATCTTGTAGATGACATTGTAAAGGGAGATCAACTGACAGTCATCGAAAGAGGATGGGGTATCATATTTTGGTATCAACGATATGAAGGTAGAGTTGAAGGAATGGGACATTTGACCTGAAGTGTGACATTCCTCAACAACATTTAGGAGATCATGCCTAATAAGTTCATAAAAATTAAAGAAGAATTCAATAGTCCATCCATCAGGTCCCAAACTATTATCCTTTTTGAACTAGTGTAGTACAGATTCCAATTCCATAGGTGATACATGAAGTTGTAATTCTTCATTGTATTTATTAGAGGAAAAACTAGGGAAGGCCTGTGCTGTTTGCATGATTTCCCCCCAAAGAGGGGTGTCGAGGTGCAAAGAATGGGGACTTGAAGTGCTGCACACCCAATCTGGCTAAATCCCTAAAATTTGAAGCAAAATTGTTAGCATCATCTTTGAGAGATCAAATGGTATTGTAAGCTCTCCTGGCCTTTGCGTATTGGTGAAATAATTTTGTATTATCATACCTAGCCTGCAACTAGATAGCTCTGCTCTTTAGTCTCAATGTTTCTTCCATGGCTTCCAATAGTCGTCTCTTCTCTCTTTCAAGCTGAATAAGGTGGAGTTTAGATTCATGTGATAGTGTTAAAATTGGCAACTAGGGCCAAAATCCATGTGGGTCATCTTATTTATGGTAGCTGATTTTTTTCTTGGATCCCTCTCATCGAGAGGTGTAGGATTGATCTAAATATCATCCGATTCCGCTAAGTATTCATGGAGTTATGAATTTATTTGCGTTATAAGACAATTCATCAAGGTTGGCCAACAACCAAATAAGCCCTACATGTGCTCAACGTTTTAGTATAAATAGAGGTGGCCTTCAAGTCATTTCAACACACTTGGGATCTCTTCCTCTCTCTACTTGTCCTTGGGTTTTAGTAGGAGGAGAGATCCTAAGGAATAACGTTGCCTTGATCCAGAGGGCAGAAAGTCAGAACTGTCGGAAAAGCCAGAATTGTCGGAAAAGCCAGAACTGTCGGAAAAGCTAGAAATGTCAGAAAAGCTGGAACTACCAGAAAAGTTGGAAAATTTGGAAATGTCATAAATGACGAAAATGCCAAAAAAGCTGGAACTACCAGAAAAGCTGGGACTGCCAGAATTTCCAGTAACAACCGGAACTGTCGGAACTGCTGGGAACAGTCGGAACTGCTAGAACTGCCAGGAACTGCCAGAACTGCCGAAACAGTCAGAGCATCTATCTTCGAAGTAGAGCAGCATGCAAAGGAAAACTATCTAATATTGGGACAATTGTATGGTACCTAGCAGTAAATACACCAAGTATGCAATGTTACAACTAGCATGCAAGGGACAACTAGCATGCAACAACAAGCATGCTAAGGACAATAAACATGCTAGGGACAACAAGAAAGCAAGATGTAGTCAGCACATAGGTCAGTATGGAAACATGGTGTAACAATGGCACGTAATGCAGTATAGTAATGGGTACAATAATGATTAATGAAGCATGATAAGATGCAGCATAGTGATGATGGGTGCAACATGATGATGAAATGCAACACAATGATAGGTGAAGGAGTCACCTTGGAGAATGAGTTGAAGTAGCATGTCTTCAACTGATCTCATGTATCATCTTCTTAGAGATGATCTATTCTCTTATCTAGATAAGTCAAAGTGTTGACTTCTATTGTAAACGTACTCTCTCTCTCTGTTGAACTATTGAAGAACATATAAGAAGAATTGATCAAGGGTTTACCCACATTGGAGTTTTTCCCTGGCTAGCGCCACATCTTCTGTCCTCTTTTCTTGGCTTGTCTTCTGGATTTATGTTTATGTTCTATCTGCAGTTTACTTTAATGCCGATGTGATTGCTAATATGGAAAAGATATTGAGCTAACTGTGAAAATTGAAATAAATTTCCCTAAGCGTAGAACATACCTAAAATTTAACATGGTATTAGAGTTGAGGTGAAGACAATGCCCAAGCAAGAGTGAAAGAGCAATCACCGAAGATAGTTGGGAAAGGAAAAAATGATCAATGGATTCCTCATCCCTCTTCAAATTCACCAAGGGTGAAGTCGAAGCAGAGAATATTATCAGAATGGTGCAACATATGTTTTTGATGGCCTACCTAAAGATCACTTCAATGGGAAGTCTGGATCTAAGGGTGGAAGGAAAGGTAGATGCCTTGGTTGTAATAAGTTCAGCCATTATGCGAAGGAGTGTCCGAATGGTAGAGACACATCTCTTGATGAAGATAAAAATCATTCCAGGGACATCTTCAATGAACAAAGGAATGACAAGTAATGTAGGTCATCAAGGAAATGGCCGACTCTTCAAAGAAAGCAAGGAACCCCAGGTATGAAGAATCAAATGTTGTTTTTGATAAGATAAAGAAGCGTTATCTTGTATTGGCCCTCTCCTTCAGATTCTTTGGGAATCTGGCTTATTGATTATAGTGCTTCAAGGCACTTTATTGGATAGAAGGGTGCACTCTCTAATTTGGTAGAGATGGAAACAATCGTGGGATTATACTTGGCGCTGATGCCACCTATCCTGGAAGGGTGTAGGGAATGTTACCCCTTAATTGAAGGAGGGTAACTCGATTCATTTACAACATCTCTTTTATGTAACCCGATCAAAAGAAGAACCTGGTGTCCATTTCAACAATGGAAGTCAAAGGTTACAAGGTGGCACTCATCGATGGAAAGGTACGTGTTTGAAAATAGAATTTTCAAATATGTTTTTGAGTTCAGGGTTGTATCAAGTTGCAGGAAGTCCACTGGGGACCATGTCCATTGACACATAGCACCGGAGGTCTGTGAGTCAGATGGTAACAAGGATGCCTGAATTCAAAAAGAGCATGAATGTACATGTATGAGATGTACCATAGGAAAATCTTATAAGGGGACCATTCCCCTCATCTAGCAGGTCCACAAGTTTGGAACAACCCGAGGAGTTTGGGATTCATGATTGAGAATCTCATGTATACAGGTGGATAAAATCCCTCTATGGCTTGAAGCAAAACACCCCGGGCATAGTATGAGAGGATTGATAACCATCTGATGAAGCTGAGATTCACTAGGAGTGAAACTAATCCAAACCATTACCTGAAGGTTGTGGATGATAGACCTCTCATACCGGCACCTTATGAGGACGACCTATTTCTGACAGGTGCAAACCCTCTCATTTGTAGAAGTAAGAGGGAGTTGGATTCCAGATGTGGAATGATAAACTGCAAGCCTGTGACTACCTCGAGGATATTAACTTTCAAAAGTTATATGGTAGTGATGTCAGACCAGATTTGGGAAATTCCTTTAAGTTTCATAAACTCATTCGTGTTGATGTTCTTGGTGAACTTCCGTCTAGACATATGTTTTGCAGTTAGCATGGTGAGCTCATTTTTGGTTGAGCCTCACTGGATTGGTGCCAAGAATCTTTTGAGATATCTTTGGGGCACAATCTCTCATGGATTGAGATACACTTCCAGAAATATGAAACTGCATGATTATTCGAATGTTGACTAGGCAGGCAGTGTGGAGGATCACTAGAGCACTTCTTAGTGCTGGTTCTCTTTGGATTCTGCTTCGATATCATGGATGAGCAGGAAGCAGAAGTCAGTTGCTATAAACAATGCCGAGACCGAATACATAGCTACGAGTATCATCTCGTGTGAAGCTACATGGTTGCAGAAGCTCTTAGGTGAGCTATTTGTACACATGATGAATACCATTGTGATTCTCTATGACAACCAGAGGGTGAATTCGATTATTGAGGAATCTCAGATTCGATGATTGCTCCAGCAGATAGACATCAGATACTGCCTTGTCTGCGATATGGTAAGTCAATGAGTGAGGAGGCTCCATCACATTGAGACTGATGTACAGGTCACAGACATTTTGTCAAAGCCTCGGGGAAAGGTCAAATCTGTGACTTTCCTGAACAACTTGGAGTCATTGAGAGACCTTCTTATAAGGGTCCTGCATGTTGCATGCATTGAGCTTTGGGAGCTCCGGGGGGCTTGGGGTACTTACTGGAGCAACATACAACCACAGGGCGACTCACCCTCCCCTGGTGGTGTGCTATGAGCAGGATGATTAGTTCTCCCATGGCAATTGTGGAATAGGATGATTAGTTCTCCTATGGGCTGGGATGATTAGTTCTCCCATGGCAACTGTGGAACAGGATGATTAGTTCTCCTGTGGGCTAGGATGATTTGTTCTCCATGGTGACTATGGAACAGGATGATTAGTTCTCCTGTGGGCTAGGATGAATTATTCTCTGTGGCGACTGTGGAACAGGATGATTAGTTCTCCTGTGGGCCAAGATGATTAGTTCTTCGTGGCATCCATTGAAAGGATGATTCATTCTCATGTGGACAGGATGATTAGTTCTCCTGTCGAGGCATCCTACCCATGAAGTCTGGGACTCATGGGAAGTACCTCTCATCTAATCAATGAGCAGGGAAATGAGGATAGGGACCATAGTAGTACTATCGATAGACGCACCTCTGTATCTACTATCCTCCCTATGCTAGGATGAGTTCCATTGATCTGGGATCAGTATGAGTGGTTTGAGACACTCTCTTGTGACATTGATCTGGGATCAATGAAACTGATTTGGGATCAGTATGAGTGGTTTGAGACACTCTTGTGAAATTGATCTGGGATCAATGACACTGATTTGGGATCAGTATGAGTGGTTTGAGACACTCTCTTGTGATATTGATCTAGGATCAATAAAACTGACTTCGAGTCAGTAAGATTGATGCAACACACTCTCTTAAGATGAAACTGACTTTGGGTCAGTAGAGAATGGTATGAGACATTCTCGATCAATTCTTCTTCTTCATGGTTCAGCAGAGCCGAGCAAATCAGATCAGAGCTCAACAGATCAGAGCAGTAAAGGGCTGTCAGCAAAGATAGTACAATCAGACATATGGATCAACGGATGGAGTTCTCCCTAGTTGAGAGGGAGTGTTAAAATTGGCAACTAGGGCCAAAATCCATGTGGGTCATCTTATTTATGGCAGCTGATATTTTTCTTGGATCCCTATCATCGAGAGGTGTAGGATTGATCTAAATATCATCTGATTCCGATAAGTATTCATGAAGTTATGAATTTATTTGTGTTATACGACAATTCGTCAAGGTCGGCCAACAAGCAAATAAACCCCACATGTGCTCAACGTTTTAGTATAAATAGAGGTGGCCTTCAAGTCATTTCAACACACCTGGGATATCTTCCTCTCTATACTTGTCTTTGGGTTTTAGTAGGAGGAGAGATCCTAAGGAATAAAGTTGCCTTGATCCAGAGGGAAAAAAGCTGGAACTATCGGAAAAGCCGGAATTGCTGGAACTGTCGGAAAAGCCGGAACTGTAGGAAAAGTCGGAAAGGCAGGAAAAGCTAGAAATGTTAGAAAAGCTGGAACTACCAGAAAATCCGAAAAAGTCGGAAATTCGGAAATGTCAGAAATGCCAAAAAAGTCGGAATTGTCGGAAAAGTCGGGACTGCCAAGACTGTCGGAACTACCGGGAACAACCAGAATTGTTGGAACTGCTGGGAACAATTAGAGCTTCCAGAACTACCAGAAACTGCCGAAACAACTGGAGCATCTGTCTCCGAAGGAGAGCAGCATGCAAGGGACAACTATCTAACATTGGGACAATTGTATGGTACCTAGCAACAAATACACCAACCATGCAATGTTACAACTAGCATGCAAGGGACAACTAACATGCAGCAACAAGCATGCTAAGGACAACAAGGATGCTAGGGACAAAAAGCAAGTAAGATGCAACCATCACATAGGTCAGTATGGCAACATGGTGCAGTAATGGCACATATTGCAGTACAGTGATGGGTACAGTAATGATTAATGAAGCATGATGAGATGCACCATAGTGATGATGGGTGCAACATGATGACAAAATGCAACACAACAATAGGTGAAGGAGTCACCTTGGAGAATTAGTCGAAGTAGCATGTCTTCAACTGATCTCATGTATCATCTTCTTAGAGATGATCTATGCTCTTATCTAGATAAGTCAAAGTGTTGACTTTTGTTGTAAATGTACTCTCTCTCTCTGTTGAACTATTGAAGAACATATAAAAAGAATTGATCAAGGGTTTCCCCACATTGGGGTTTTTCCCTGGCTAGTGCCACATCTTGTGTTCTCTTTTCTTGGCTTGTCTTCTGCGATTTATGTTTATGTTCTATGTGTAGTTTACTTTAATGCCAATGTGATTGCTAATTTGGAAAAGATAATGAGCTAACTGTGAAAATTGAAATAAATTGCTCTAAGCATAAAACATACCTAAAATTTAACATGGTATCAAAGCTGAGGTGAAGACAATGCCCAAGCAAGAGTGAAGATAATTGGGAAAGGGCAAAAAGATAAGTGGATTCCCCATCCCTTTTCAAATTCACCAAGGGTGAAGCCGAAGTAGAGAATATTATCAGAATGGCACAACAAAAGTTTTTGATGGCCTACCTAAAGATCACTTCAATGGGAAGTCCAGATCTAAGGGTGGAAGGAAAGGGAGATGCCTTGGTTGTAATAAGTTCGGCCATTATGCGAAGGAGTGTCCGAATGGTAGAGACACATCTCTTGATGAAGATAAAAATCATTCCAGGGACATCTTCAATGAACAAAGGAATGGCAAGTAATGCAGGTCATCAAGGAAATGGCCGACTCTTCAAAGAAAGCAAGGAACCCCAGGGATGAAGAATCAAATGTTGTTTTTGATAAGATAAAGAAGTGTTATCTTGTATTGGCCCTCTCCTTCATATTCTCTGGGAATCTGGCTTATGGATTGTAGTGCTTCAAGGCACTTCATTAGAGAGAAGGGTGCACTCTCTATTTTGGTAGAGATGGAAACAATCATGGGATTATAATTGGAGCCAATGCCACCTATCCCGGAAAGGGTGTAGGGAATGTTACCCCTAAATTGAAGGAGGGTAACTCGATTCACTTACATAATCTCTTTTATGTACTCGATCGCAAGAAGAACCTGGTGTCCATTTTAGCAATGGAAGTCAAAGGTTATGAGGTGTCACTCATCGATGGAAAGGTACGTGTTTGAAAATAGAATTTTCAAAGATGTTTTTGAGTTCAAGGTTGTATCAAGTTGCAGGAAGTCCATTGGGGACGATGTCCATTGACACATAGCACTGAAGGTCTATGAGTTAGATGGTGACAGGGATGCCTCAATTCAAAAAGAGCATGAAAGTACATGTCTGAGATGTACCGAAGGAAAATATTACAAGGGGACCATTCCCCTCATGTGGCAGGTCCACAAGTTTGGAACAACCCGTGGAGTTTGAGATTCATGATCGGGAATCTCATGTAAATAGGTGGATAAAAGCCCTCTATGGCTTGAAGCAAAACACCCCGGGCATAGTATGAGAGGATTGATAACTGTCTGATGAAGCTGAGATTCATTAGGAATGAAACCGATCTAAACCATTACCTGAAGGTTGTGGATGATAGACCTCTCATACCGACACCTGATGAGGACGACCTATTTCTGACAGGTGCAAACCCTCTCATTTGTAGAAGTAAGAGGGAGTTGGATTCCGGATGTGGAATGATAAATTGGAAGCCTATGACTACCTCGAGGATCTTAACTTTCAGAAGTTATATGGTAGTGATGTCAGACCAGATTTGGGAAATGCCTTTGAGTTTCATAAACTCATTCGTGTTGATGTTCTTGGTGAACTTCCTTCTGGACATATGTTTTGCAGTTAGCATGGTGAGCTCATATTTGGTTGAGCCTCACTGGATTGGTGCCAAGAATATTTTGAGATATCTTCGGGGCACAATCTCTCATGGATTGAGATACATTGCCAGAAATATGGAATTGCATGATTATTCGAATGCTGACTGGGTAGGCAGTGTGGAGGATCATTAGAGCACTTCTTAGTGCTGGTTCTCTTTAGATTTTGCTTCGATATCATGGATGAGCAAGAAGCAGAAGTCAGTTGCTATAAGCAATGCTGAGATCGAATACATAGCTATGAGTATGATCTCGTGTGAAGCTGCATAGTTGCAGAAGCTCTTAAGTGAGCTGTTTGTACACATGATGAATACCACTGTGATTCTCTATGACAACCAGAGGGGGGATTTGATTATTGAGGAATATTGTATTCGATGATTGCTCTAGTAGATAGACATCAGATACTACCTTATCTGCGATATGGTAAGTCGATGAGCGAGGAGGCTCCATCGCATTGAGACTGATGTATAGGTCATAGACATTTTGTCAAAGCCTTAGGGAAAGGTCAAATCTGTGACTTTCTTGAATGACATGGAGTCGTTGAGAGACTTTCTTATAAGGGTCCTACATGTTGCATGCATTGAACTCTGGGAGCTCTGGGGGGCTTGGGGTACTTACTGGAGCAACATATGACCATAGGGTGACTCACCCTCCCCTGGTGGTGCACTATGAATAGGATGATTAGTTCTTCTGTGGGCTGGGATGATTAGTTCTCCCATGGCAACTGTGGAACAGGATGATTAGTTCTCCTATGGGCTAGGATGATTTTTCTCCGTGGTGACTATGGAAGAGGATGATTAGTTCTCCTATGGGTCAGGATGATTTGTTCTCCGTGGCGACTATGGAACATGATGATTAGTTCTCCTGTGGGCCAGGATGATTAGTTCTCCATGGCATCCACTGACAGGATGATTCGTTCTACTATGGACAGGATGATTAGTTCTCCTGTCAAGGCATCCTACCGGTGCAGTCTAGGACTCATGGGAAGTACCTCTCATCTGATCAATGAGTAGGGAAATGAGGATAGGGACCATAGTAGTACTATTGATGGATACATCGCTGTATCTACCATCATCCCTATGCTAGGATGAGCTCCATTGATCTGGGATCAATATGAGTGGTTTGAGACACTCTCTTGTGACATTGATCTGAGATCAATGAAAATGATTTGGGATCAGTATGAGTGGTTTGAGACACTCTCTTGTGACATTGATCTGGGATCAATGAAACTGATTTGGGATCAGTATGAGTGGTTTGAGACACTCTCTTGTGATATTGATCTATAATCAATAAAACTGACTTCGGGTCAGTAAGAGTGATGTGACACACTCTCTTCAAATGAAATTGACTTCGGGTCAGTAGAGAATGGTATGAGACATTCTCAATCAATTCTTCTTCTTCATGGTTCAACAGAGTAGAGCAAAGCTCAGCAGATCAGAGCAGTAAAGGGCACTGATAGCAAAGATAGTACAATCGGACATATGGATCAACAGATGGAGTTCTCCCTAGTTGAGAGGGAGTGTTAAAATTGGAAACTAGGGCCAAACTCCATGTGGGTCATCTTATTTATGGTAGCTGATATTTTTCTTGGATCCCTCTCATCGTGAGGTGTAGGAATGATCTAAAGATCATCCGATTTCAATAAGTATTCATGAAGTTATGAATTTATTTGTGTTATAAGACAATTCATCAAGGTCGGCCAACAACCAAATAAACCCCACATGTGCTCAACATTTTAGCATAAACAGAGGTGGCCTTCAAGTCATTTCAACACACCTGGGATCTCTTCCTCTCTCTACTTGTCTTTAGGTTTTAGTAGGAGGAGAGATCCTAAGGAATAAAGTTGCCTTGATCCAAAGGGAAGAAAGCCAGAACTGCCGGAAACGTCGAAACTACCGGAAAATCCAGAACTGCCAGAAAAGACGAAATTGTAAGAAAAGCCGAAAAAGCCATAAAAGGCAGAACTGCTGGAAAATCTAGAAATGTAGGAAAAGCCAGAACTGCCAGAAAAGCGGTAAAAGCCAGAAAAGCTGGAAATGTCACAAATGCCGGAACTGTTGGAAAATCTAGAACTTCCGGAAAAGTCGGGATTGCCGAGAACAACCGGAATTGCCGAAACTGTCGGGAACAGCCAGAACTGCCAGAACTGCCAGGAACTTCCGAAACAGTTGGAGCATCTGTCTCTAAAGGAGAGTAGCATGCAAGGGACAACTAACTAACATTGGGACAGTTGTATGGTACTTAGCAACAAATACACCAAGCATGCATTGCTATAGCTAGCATGCAAGGGAAAACTAGCATGCAACAACAAGCATGCTAAGGACAACAAGCATGCTAGGGAAAACAAGCAAGCAAGATGCAACCAACACATAGGTCAGTATGGCAACATGGTGCAGCAATGGCACACAATGCAGTATAGTGATGGGTACAGTCATGATTAATGAAGCATGATGAGATGCAACATAGTGATGATGGGTGCAGCATGATGACGAAATGCAACACAATGATAGGTGAAGGAGTCACCTTGGAGAATCAGTTGAAGTAGCATGTCTTCGACTGATCTCATGTATCATCTTCTTAGAGATGATATATGCTCTTATCTAGATAATTCAAAGTGGTGACTTCTATTGTAAACGTACTCTCTCTCTCTGTTGAACTATTGAAGAACATATAAGAAGAATTGATCAAGGGTTTCCCCACATTGGGGTTTTTCCCTGGATAGTGCCACATCTTGTGTCCTCTTGTCTTGGCTTGTCTTCTACGACTTATGTTTATGTTCTATCTGCAGTTTACTTTAATGCTGATGTGATTGCTAATCTGGAAAAGATATTGAGCTAACTGTGAAAATTGAAATAAATTTCTCTAAGCATAGAACATACCTAAAATTTAATAGATAGATATCCCCCCTCCTCAATGGTTCCAAATTATCTAGTTTAGATTCAATCATCTTTAGGGCTTCCTCGTCCCTCTGTTGTTTCCCTTTGAGCCACATGAGGGTTTTCCTTTTAATGTTGCACAAGTTATCATTGAATTGTGAGGCCACCGATCTTTGTTTGGTAGGATCACACTTCCTCCAGTTATCATTCATTAAGCTTCGAAAGTGCACCTCCTTGAGCCATGTTGAATTGAATTTGAAAGGGGTTCTGGGATTTTTCAAGTGTCTATCCATATGGAGGTATATGGGATGGTGGTCTGATAGGCCTCTCGAGCTGACCCATTGCTTGAATCGTGAGAGGTGTTCCAGGAGGGATTCCTTAATTACAAAATGGTCTATTCTTCGAGCAATCACGTCCTCCCCAATGCGTTAGTTTCTCCAAGTGGGAAGGAGTTTTTCCATGTCAATGCCAATGAGATTTTGTGAGTCAATAAGCCTAAGGAAGAAATTTGATAGGGAGTCCTCATGTGCATGGTGGCTGCAACATTTTGCCTTGCCTAGGGAGAAGTTCAAATCTTCCCTGATGATGAGGTTGTCTAAGGTCATGAAGGGATGATTCATCAAGGTATTCCAAAAAATAACACAGTTGTGATATGGCCCATATATGTTAACAATCCTAATGTAGACAATTAGTACTCAATCTCTAGGCAAGATCCCAAGGCTTATTGTAGAAAAATGATGTCGAGACAGTATGATAAAATCAGTTGTTTTAGGGTTAGATTTTTAGAGGGACTAGCTAACTCTCGGCAGTTGAAAGATAAACTATTCATGGGGGAACCGTGGATGGGGCATGGGATTCTATAAGGACCCCTTCAAGAGATACTTGTTGGCTAGTGACAATGTCTAGGCTAGCTTCGTTCATAGCCTTTGAAATATGTTACTTTCGTGCACGGATGATTTTGGAAAATTTTTATGGGGATAGAGGGCCCAATCCAGTGCCATGGCTCATAAGGAAAAATGGACCAGAGGATGAACGAGTCATGGATCAAAGAAAGTATTGATGTCCCATGCTAGAAGTAGAGGAAGAGTCACCCTAAGATAGAAGGGTAGAGGAGGGAATCAGGAAACTAAAAGGGAGGGATATTGCCAGACAATTTAAGGTTGTCATATGTATCGCTAGTGAGAGGGTGCCCAAGCAAGTGGCAGAGGATGATAATGGAATAGAGGAATTTGAAATAAATTAAGAAGTATGAGGAGGAAGGGAATAAATACCTGTAGGATTTGAAGAAGATGGATGATGAGGCCTCGAAACCACCCCTTTATTTACCTCCCATCCACGATAGAGTGTGTGACCTCCCTGGCTACTAAGCCATCAAGTGTAGCAAGGGCTTGTCAGGTTGAAATGTGAGGTTCCGAAGTGGGAGTTGATGAAGGAGGTTGATCAATGGCTTCCTGTTGTCGCTGAAGTAGAAGTGGGAATTCTTTGTATAGATGACCAACTTGATGACACCGATAACATCGAAAGGGAACTCGCTCATAATCTAGAATTTGATTTCTGACAAAACCCCTGTAGTGTAGGATCAAGTTCTCCACTAGACCCTCCCGGGTGTCCATAAAGACTAAAATGCACGCATAGATCATCCTACCAAATTCCAGGTAAGTTCTGTCATGTTCCAAATATTGTCCAAGATCATCCCCAATCAGACAGAATACATCCTCGGTCTATAGTTGTAGTGGCAATCCCATAATACAAACCTATATAGGGCCAACACCCATTTGACTCATGTTCTGGGTCAAACAAAGGAAATCAACGCTTCAGTAATAAAAGGGCCATTTCTATGTTCCAGAAACGAGTTAGGACCCAGCTAACATGTCCATCCTAAGTGAAATGGAGTGCGAACCATCCCTTTTGCATATTGCATACTACGAGAATGGCATCAAGAGCGTGTCCCCATATTTCCTGTGCCTATTTTCAGAGTCGAGTGATAGAGTAATTTTCACCTCTGACCTTGCCAACCAAAACCCTACTTTCCATATCCATGATATCACCCAGACTGATTCCATCACCAACAACCAACGCTAAATTTTTATCCTTTACTTTGGAGCATTTCGTTTTCTTGGGTCATTGTTTATGGCTACCATCTTGATATGGAAGAGTGGCCTCCCCAGGCAAAGATGACTTGTCTGCCTGAGTTGATATGTCTGGCTCCTTCAATAGAGGGGAGTGCAATCTAGATTCAATGTCGGGGGTATGTTACGTGGAAGGAGAAACCCTAACCGCATTAGGATCAGAAGGAGCTGCAGAAAATATAGATGTGCTAGGAGGGTGTGATGGGTATCAATATGAGAAAAATCCCCAGGTAAAGAGACAGGCAACGAACCAAATTGTATAGCTCGACATACCTTCGGTATGGGGATATCTGTAGGGAGAGAGGGACTGCAAGGGTTTAGGAAGGATTCAGGAAAATGGAGGGAATTTGGGGATGAATAAGTTAGGTGGTCAAGAGGAGCATTCGGGTTAGGCTAGCCAAAGGATGTGGTACCAACAGAAGAGTCTGGTAAAGGCAAAGAAACAGGATGAGGGGATCAAGTTAGAGAAATAGAGGGGGTATCGAGGTTACCATCTTGCAGAGGAGGCAGTGGTGCGAATATTTCGGGCAGTGGTTCACCAAGTGTTGAATCCGTCTCCATCCCAAGGAAATGATGTGGTAGGCTAGGCCAAATAGATATTTATGGGGAGGAATCAATTGAGAAATCCACCAAATATTCATTCATGGTGATTTTACACTCTGGCAAAAAAAAAAAAAAAAAAAAAAAAAACTGAGAAAACAGGATAATGGAGGCAACTGACTAGTGATTGCCTTCTGTCAGCGAGTTGGAGAAAGGGTCAGCTACAGGTTGCTCTGAGCTAGGGTGCCTAGCAAGTAAAAACCTTCCTGAACATTGTGAAACCACTGAAGAGGACCTGTTGGGCAGGTGAGGTAAGGTGGAAGCGACTGGCTAACTGAAGAGATGAATATTGAGACCATCACGACATAAAGAAAAGCGATAGATTGATAGATAAAACTATAACCCCGGACTTCAAGATGTCGCAGTCACGTGACGAAAAACCTCAGAGCCATTTCCGCCCCTCACCTTCACCACCTTATTCCCTCAATGGTTCGTATATGTCTTTAATTTACTTATTATTTTAGTGTTTTTAATTAATTCAAATTCTTAAATCATATGAATATGAAATAATGGTTTAATAACAACTATGGATTTTGGTGAATGGTATTATAATTGGATGGGCATGAAATGAGAAAAGAAAATAATACTAACAAGTTAAGAAAATTATACTAGTAAAATTATCTGGATTATAAATTTAAAGCAAAGTTAACTACCTTAGATGGACCAATTACAACTAAAGATACTTGAATTAGTTGCCAATAGAGGTTGATTTTTTATTCATTAATCAACTTGGATCAAGTATGAAAGTATGAAAAATTCAAGTTGGTCTTATGCTTTCAAGAGGACCTAAGGAGATCAAAAGGCTATGTCTTCGAACTCTTGTCTTCTCACATCACTTGAAAAAACTCTATAGAAACAATACAGAAGATACAACCAACTCAGGGGCTTGATTGTAACTCAAAGTCGCTCACATGAAGGTAATAGAACAAGAGAATTAGGGTAAGAAAGGTAAAGGGATGGAAGACTCTAGAGACCAATCAATTATTTCTTTCTTGGGCCTCTTTTTATATTTGAGGTTTCATCCATTGATGTCTCATTTTTATAAATAAAACCTTACTAAGGATACATCAAACCATGAAAGGATTACATAAGAAAAACATACACAAAAGAAGATAAAAATAGCCTAAAGGGAGTACCTAACTTAGGTAATTTGATCTGTATCTAAGTATGCAATGGATATTACATGTGAAACACTTAGCTTGACCTCATATGGAGTGCCCTGTTTGCTCAAAGATATATGAAAATTCGCAGTGATGTGATATGCCTCGACAAAAAAGGGTTGAAGTTGAATACATATTTTGCCGCAAGAAAAGCAAGTTTAGTTGTGATACATTGAAAGGGGGCAAGTTTCTTCAATATGCAAAAAAGAAAGCCTTGTGAAAATTTTCAAAGCCAAAAATAATATGGAGAGTTGTTGCTACCTCAACACATGATCAATTATAGTTAACCATGGTCATAGTCATGGTTAAAGTCAACTATAGTCAACCATAGTCATGGTCTAGAATTGTTTTTGATAAAAAATAATAATATTATCAAATAGATAATGTTACTTATAAAATGTTTCTATAATAAATATTTCCAATATTTATAAAGTATTCCCAACTTTATGGTTTTACAAAATTATAAGTACACAAATTGTCATTTCACTATTTTAAAGTAAATTTTCTAAAAAATAACCAAAACATAGTGTTTTCATTATTTTGAAGTAAATTTTCTAAAAGATAATTAAAACTTTCCATATCCAAATAATTATACCATTTGTAATGTATGTCGATCTTAAATGTCTCAAATTATTATAAGTTGTTCCCATGTTGTATATATGTTAAAGAAGAAATGTTGTTTATGTCACCATGTTAGATCTTAGACTTAAATGATAGTTATATATCTCAATTCATATCACATTTTATTATTTTTTTTTTTTTTTTTTTTTTTTTTTTTTTTTTTTTTTTTTTTTTTTTTTGTATATGTTAGTGAGCTTTTAAGTTCTAGCTACAAATAACCACATTTATGCATGGGTTCTAACTCATAATCATAGAAGATACATGTGACGCAATGGTAAAAAAGGTATTTTTTCTCAACTAAAATACTAGATTTATGTAAGGGTTCAACTGAAAAGTATTAATGTACTGATGACCTACAATTTGAGTATTTTGTATCTATATTTGAGGTTTGAAAAATAGTAAATTATTGTTACTTTACATTAAGTACATGTTAAATTCACTCATAAAAATAGAGAAATATATGGAATTAAGTACTATGTATCTTTGGTTCTTATTAGGAGCTTTCCTTCCAAATAAAAAAAGGCATGGAGTTGGGTTTTCTAATCCAAGATCTTATGTGTTCAATTTTTATTGAAAAATGATCATTCTAATGAGAGTCTATAATATGCTTGGAAAATATTCTCCAATAATCAATATTTTCCATTGAGAAAATGATTTCGCAATAGTGGCTTTAGCTTAGAATAACTTTAGCTTAAATAATAGGTTTAGCCTAACTATAAACCTCACAACATCCATGATTTTGCATCCAAATATTTTTCCTAGAACTATGATTTCCATATATTTTTCAAAATGGATTAGGGAACACACAACACAATAATTGGTGCTACATCTGCTAGCCTAACAAGTTACCAAATAGAGGTTTCAAAACCACCCATTTGAAGCACAATAGAGCTATTCAACATGGATCTCCTCACTAATATACACAAATTGTGGAGTGATGTTGTGAACGCAATTCTATTGTAAAGGAAATGAGAGCCTCAAAATCAAGCTTTGCTAATCTCAAAAGCTAGCTTGCTAGGTGCAAGTTCTAAGTTGTTGTGATATATTTCTAGTTCATAGTTTTAATACTGTGTTTACAAGTTTTGGGTTGTTGTGTAGTTTATTTACTTCTATAATTTTGATGTCATGTTTATAAGAAAATATGAGGTCATATTTTACAAAATATAAATAAATCCATGATATTTATTTTATTACTCAAATCATTTATATATAATTAAAATGAAAAATATTGAACAATTAATGTTATCATTATCATATGATTTTGGTGCAATATGATATGGAAAATGCTTGTGTGTGCTTTTTGAACCTTGTGTGCAAAAGGATTATGCCACACTGTTGTTAAATTTGTATGTGATATGTCTTAAACAACCTTTGTGAATTGCACCTAAACATATTTTGTGTATAATATGTTGCTTCCTTCAAAAATTTGTGTGATGCAAAATTAAAAAATGACCAACTCCTCATCTTATGCAACGTTTTAGTTGTAATGTTTGTTTCTCAAGATAGCACATCAAATGTGAGTAATGGTCATTAGTAGACCAACTATGATTGATATTGCACTTTGGAGTAATCATGACTATTAAAATAGAAAACCTTCTTCCATATTCCACATTCTAGTAATTGTATCATATCCAAAAATGAGATTTGCAAATGCCAAAAGACAAAGAAAATGTATGAGTCTACTGTGGGCATGGAAAATATCTAGGCCTAAGAAATCCTTCCTACAACATTTTTTCTCAAGGTAGAGCTCTCTTTATAATTTTTCTAGTGGTAAGGTAGATACTTCAAAAAGTTCTTCCAGATGCAGGAAGGCCCCATCTCTCACACAATTCCTATGTTACACCATTCCTAAAGTTTGGTGTGATATGTTTCATGAGTCACACCTCTCCTAAAGTTGGTGCGATAGGTTTCATGTGTCATACATGTCTTAAAAAGTACGGGTCTTATCTGCCATTTAAATTTTATTTTATGCACACTTAGGGAAACTTTTGGTTTCACATGTATTGGATAAAAGGAAACGTTAGTGTGATGTGCCATCTAAAAGTGGTGGAATAATTCACCCTATGTTGTAGGTATTTTAAATTTATATGCAAAATTCTTGGGTCACATCCTTTTGAAATTTATGTGTGAATGTATTGTGTCGTACCCTTCTTAACTTTGTGTGCAATATGTCTTAAATAACCTAGTAATATTCTACAAGTTCAAGAATGACTATGCACTAGAACTAGATCTTGAGCTCTTCAATGCATAATTTCCTCATAGCAAGGCCCTCGTGAAATGCTTACATAGTTCAGATATTGACTCTTTCATGATGCATAAAGTCTGCAACCCATGCTGAATTTCCTACAAACATGCGATATTTGGAGAAAAGAGATACTTATGAAATAGAAACTATAATTTGAAATTAAACAATTATATAAAAAATTATATGCATAACATATGTTCCCATAAAATTGTTTACATAAACTTCTTTCTCACTTAATCTTCTAACTAGAATTAGCATTAATAGCATTGGTAAAAGCAGGCCTGGAATTTCAAATCCCCTATGCCCGTCAAATAAAAATTTGATGACGTTTTTGCATTTTTCATGCCCTTCATTTTACGTTCTACCCAAATTTGTGGGTGTCAACTACTCTTGCATTTCAACTTTCATTAATCTCCCTAAAAGAGTGCCTTATTTTTTCCCAAATTAGCATGTGTTTTGATATAGCATACAACCATACTTTTGATATAACACAATATGAGGCTTATTTGTTTCGATATAGCATACAACCATACTTTTGATATAACACATTATGAGGTTTATTTGTTACAGTTAAACTGCTCTAATGGTAGCCGAGTATGTTTTGATTTCCTAATTATATGGTCCAATGAACTAGGTTTTTTTTTTAGGACCTAAGAGTCAACACAACATATATTTCGATATGAAATATAATGATTTTTTTAGGGAAAAAAATAATACATGTTGCAATAATTGATATATATTTTGATTTTGTTTCTAGTAAGATGTATAAAGGAGGGGACTTCTTTTATACATCAATGAATTTTATACTTAAAACAAATCATCTCTCAAATTCTTTATCAAGTGCTTTTTTACTATTATGTATATAATGAAATTAGTCGACTAACATGTTAAGCTCAATATTTAGATGAAATACCTTCAAGCTAAACACCAATATTTCTATAAAATACCTTCATGCTAAACAAGCATATTGAAAATATAACAAGCTGCAAAAGCCTAATAAATACTATATATTTTTCTAATTTGACCTTTTCTCAACCATTAATAGAAGAAGAATAATGGGACACCACATAGAAAATGAGCTACACTAAAACATCTCGGTAATAACTCTACCAAGGAGATCCTATTACAAGAAAGACATCAGATACACCAATCACAAATTTTAATGCCCAATAATCAATTTTATAGGAGAACCAAAAAATAACCGTTTTCACCAAAAACAAAATTGAGTCACTACAACCAAAATTACATCCTTACCCCAAGTTAACTTGTAAGTTTCACATGTAACATCCACATTGAATCCACATGTGACCTAGACATAAATACTCCCAATATCCTCAATGAAACCACCATACTTTCCAACCATATATGGTGGTGCACACCTTAAGTGTCCATGTTACACAGCCGTTAATTATATTACAATTATTCCATGATTCTATCACTTTTAATATAAGTGGTATTTGTTATGCAAAGAACTAGATTATCTTTTGGAGTTTCCACCATGCCAATTGGGATCCGATGCCAATTCAAACGCTTTTCTTTCCCTTAATTTCTTTAGTTATTTAAACGAATGCTCGACTTGATTATTTTCCATGTTTCTAGGTTTGGTAAATTTCCCCTTGCATTGCATCAATTTCTTCATGTCCTTTACTCCACACTAATAAATAATTTACATTATTCGTAGTAAACAACATCTTAAATGGTAGGAATTTAGAGGCTTTCAGTTCCAATAAGATAAACGGCAATTTAAATTATTCGTCTTATATCATAATAAAGATATCTTAGAGCAAAGGAAATGATAAAAGGAAATTCAAACTATGAGCTATCTTAGACCAAAGGAATTAATAATAGACTCCCTACATCCCAAGGATTCGAAGATAGACATTTCAAGTGATTTCCATTAGACATTTCAAGCATGTTTATTATGATTTCCATTCAGTGTTTCAGGCATGTTTACTGTTTATCCAAGAAACCTAGTACCGAGCATACTTATGACCGAGGCTCAAAAGGATCCTTTGAAATAGGGACGCAATGATGAGAACGATAAGAATCGTAAAGAAGAAATACCGTGACTTTCAAAAGATGTGTTACCATTAATGAGCCTGGAAGAATTGTCGCCTTGATTGAGAGAATCAACGGGTGGCTCTACAGGATTAGGGATGAACTTGTGCTCCCTTGTGATAAAAGCTAATCAATTTGTGCCTCTTTCCAAGGTTGAGTAGGAAATTAGAACCTATAACCTATCAGTTTAATCTCGTTGCAACTTGCATTTGGTCATCAAGTGCAAGTAACCATCTAAGCAACAGTTATCACTGGAGGGTGACCATTTAATCCGCAGTTAACACACACCGCAACCACTGTACCCTAATTTTGTCAATTTCTATAGTTGCCATGTTAATGAATTTGATTGCTAGAATCCAAGGTGGGAAAGAAGCAAACAAAACTAGATACTAGATACATATCAAACATTAGTAGCCTACCTGGAGTTACCTTTGTTGGTGCTAGGTATTATAGATTTGGACGGTTCCAATCCCAAATTAAACGTCAATATGACAGGTCACTGATATATAGGACACGTCAAGTTTGATGTGTAGAAATTTACACCGTAAGTCAAATACATTTTGAAATAGAAAATACATCCTGTAGGACGGCCCTCAGTAAAAGTTGAAATATGCAAAAGTTATTTGAAAATAACCCAATAAATTGACATACTTCATATTGATGGTTAAATACTAAACTAGAAATATGGAGCAATCAACGTACCTGAAATCCATGGTTGAACACTGGATTGGAAATGTGGATTAATACAGTGTATTATATGGAATCAATATAGATTATTGAGTTATTGTTAATCATTCATATAGCTAAGTCATGAAACCTACTCAATCTCATGATAACAACTAATTCTCATGCAGATTTATAAATCTATGAGAAATGGTACAACAATAAATGTTTTAATATATAGATTTCTATTTTCATTTTTATAATATTATGATAAATATTTATAAATTTTTAAATTTCATGATACATATACAACAATAAAATTTTAATACATATAAATTTCAGGTATTTTTATAAAAAAATGTATCTATTTATTATAAAAGTAAGTCTCTCTAATTCTCACGAATGGCAATGCTACTTAGCTCGAATCTACCATGTCATTTTGTAACGTCAGTGTAACTGCTTTAGCAATAAAATGGAGTTAATTGGATTAGATTTTAAATGAAAAGTAGAGTGTGGATTTTATTTATAATGTACATTTATTGTTCGATAAAATTATTGGTGGAATGTTAAGGAGAAACATCATGAACTTACAAACCAATCACAGAATATATAAATTTAATAATAATAAAATAAATATTTAATACAAATGTCTGAATACTATTTTTATTTGTTTTTTGTTTTTTAATTTTATAATCCATATCAAATTAGTGAATAAAATTTTAACACAAAAAAATTAATTAAATATAAATAAGGAAAAAAAACCACTCGCGAATTGTGACTTTTCCTTAAATTGGGTCAATTTTGTTTGATCATTCAGTTGTCCATTATAATCCATGCAAAACAATAAAAGAGAGAATAGTATAGAGAAACTGAGACACTGATGAAATAAAGCGATACTTTACTATTATAAAGATTGTTGAGTCTTATCATTCAGATAATAATAGGGATGTTTTGCACTCTTTGAAATTATTTTTAGTTAATAAATTTGTAAGATGAATAGATGTTTTTTAAGAAAAAATAAAAATAAAAATCTTTGAACACTTATAGTGTTTGATATTTAATATTAGAATAAATTTTTTTTATATATATTTACAAATTCAAAAAATGTTTATTTTTTATATATTGAAGTACTTAACATGTCATACCTAGTTGCAAGCACAACCAGTTATTTTGATTTAATGTTAACCATATATATTTTATATAATAATTTTGTTTTTTTAACCAAAAAATTATATCAACTTAAAATAAATATTTATGAGAATTTCAATTCTTACTCTTTCAATTTAGTATTTTTTTTCATTTTGTGAAAATGTTCCGACTTCAAAATGTCTTTCCTTTTTACCTCGTTTACGTTCTTAATATATTGATTTCTTAATGTTAAAATTTTATATTTGAATTTAAAAAAAATAATATATATTATTATAAAAAAATTGTAATATTTTTTAATGATATATTGTTTATTTAAAATTGAATTTATATACAAAAGTTAAGGCTTTGGGAAGTGGGTCAAATTTGAAAGTTTAGTGTGAATATTTTATGTTTGATCTTTTTTAAAGTGTGTTTTTAACATTTTTACTTAAAATTGGTTAAAAATATTGGAATTATAGATTTGTATAATTGGGTTTGTATAGTTTAAATATTTTATAAATTTTTCAAAACAATTAATTATACATTTAAAAATACATTTTAAATATTAGTTTCTTTCTTTCTTGGTGCCGGGGATTCCTTCTTCATCAAACCCACCTAGCCAGCTAACAATAGAAGCTAACCAACCAGCAAGCTAACCAGCTCCTAAGCTCCCCGCTCCCCATCCAGCCAGCTCACAAGCCGGCTCCTAAGCTCCCCAGCCAGGGTCCTTCCAATCAATGCCAATCGTGGCTCTTATCGATATCAGCGTCCACGGTCTAAGTGGTTCGATCAGTGGTTCGGTTGGCTCTGAATCCAAATCCTCCATCTTCTCCTTTATTTATTCCCTTCCCGGTCAAGTATAAAGCAAGCAAGCATTGCGTACTGGGCGGGTACCTACCTATCTACCTACCTTACTCGTACTCGGACTGTCCAGTTAGCTCTAGGCTTGCTTAAGCAGGCGGCAATAGAGAGGGCAGGTAGGTGAGACTGTGTTCTTCCTATTGGTTTTCACATCCCTTACTATATGAATAGTGAATGATCCCAAAAAGTAAGGGCTTTAGGTTTTGTTTTATATAGTAAGTAAAAAATTATAATATTCTCTTTAAATTATATTTCTAATTTTAATAAAAATTAAAAATATCTAAATATAATAAAACCTCAAATAATGAATAAATATAAAAAATAATTTTATTTTTAATAAAAAAAATACAAATATATATAACCTAATAATATGAGAGTGGTCAAATACGTTTAGCTCAATAATACATTTGAGTCTTGTTATTGAAAACAAATAACAACTTTAAATCCACTCTTTAACAATCTTATTTTTTCCAATTTTTATAATAAAAAAATTCTTTATTTCTCAACAAAATCCTTATTTACCCTAATACATTATTATAATTATTTATTCTCTTTTAAAAATTAAAAAAACCTTTATTTTACATATATAAATGAATTTTAAGTTTACATAAATGCTTATTTTATATTTGAGTTTTTTTGGTGTGTTTTCTTTCCTGTTTTTTAAACCTTGTGTAATGAAATTATAAATTTTTAGAGTCATTTAAATTAAAATTATGGAAAGCATGATAATGATTAATTTTTTTATTTTTTATTTATTCATTTCGAATATTTCATTGTCAACAAATTTATGAATTTCTTGAATATTTGGTTAATGCAATTTTTCATGTTGAATTGGGTAATAGAAATATAGTTTTTAATGTAACGTAATTTGTATATCATGTGTTTGAGAATTCTCTATATGAATTTGTAATATAATATAAGATAATTAATATATGTATTTGAAAATTTTGTTTATAAAAATATGGATTTGCAATATAATATAAGATAATTAATTTATGTTAATTATTAATTAATATATTATATTATTAAATTTAAATGATGATTTTATTTGTACATATTTAAATTAGAAGAATAACTTAATAATATAGTGGTACATTTAATGTTAATTTATTTTTTCTTATTTGTTAAGGTAGTCTCATTAAAACTCTATTCAAAAGTTAAAAGTTTTTGATAAACTCTTTGTAATCAGAATTACTAAGATTTAAAAAATCATAAAAGTTAACTAAATTATAACTTTATTATTATTGTTATTAATTATAAAAAATTAATATATGACTTAAGCATATACACATTTAAAAAAACTTGTAACAAGATTCATAATCATGTAGAATCACCCAACTCTACTATGGATATTTTTAGTTTGTAAATGAGCTTTTGTACAATATCATGGCTTACTAATACCGAATGTTCAACAAATAGTAACCCATGTTCATATATGACACATGTTTATATGAGGATTTTTTTAATTAGTCAATTTAATTAACATGACATAAAGGGAATAACTACTTTTGAGATAAATCTCAACCTTTGACTGCCCATAAAGGTCAACCAAAGAATGGTGACATGACAGATAAAACTTAGGTTTTATCCAAGTTGAAAAAAAAATGAAAAAAATTATCCAAGGATAACAAGAAGTCATTCAAAGCTAAAATGAAACCAAGTTGAGAATAGGTTGCAAACACATTTGGATTTTAAAGGTTTTTTGGAAAATTTTCAATTGGAATGGGAACAAATTTACTGTATTGTGGAGTTTTCAAGTAAGGATTTTGGTTCGTCTTGCATGTTCAATCCCAAATATTCATGGAATTTTGGTAGCTCTTGATCTTGGAAAAATTGTAACAATTATGGGCGGATCCAAACTTTATTAATATAATTATTAATACATCTCTTTAAAAAAAATCTCAACCTTTAATTTGTTACCATTAGTAAGAATATTCTAGAACATCCTTTTAAGGTTAAATCATTACCATCAAACTAAAAATGATTCTGAAAGCCCTATTCCAAAATAGACATGCCCATCAATGCAATTATTTAATGAGACAACTTTAATAATCAATAATTACCTTAACACGCAGGAGAGGAGAGGTTGGTAGATTTTAGAGTTTTTATTATTACAAATATTACATCTATGTTTAAGATTTAATAAAAAATATATATTCTTTGTTCTCATCATTTAATGAGAAGTTGTGATTAGTTTGCCTAGGGTAGCTCAAGTGGTGATGGTCGTGGAATGAAGTCTCACTGAACCCGAGATATTGGGTTTGAATCTTGTGCTACCCTCCCCCAATAGAGGGGTGAATAATGGACATGTAAACTCGAAGGAGATTCCTACCAAGCTTACAAAAAAAATAAAAATGAGAAGTTGTGATTAAATTTATTAAGTTACATGCATTTTATAAATGAAAATTTGTGATTATTTACATTATTAAAAATTCTTTTTTCCTATACAACTCACTTTCAACTTGAAAAAATAAATTTCCTACCAACTCTATTGGCATAATTCCTAAATCTATTCAATTATTAAATTAATTCATATAATTCATATTTCCCAAGAGACTTCGGGTTGAGGGTGAATGGGTGCATTATTAAGGCAATCCTTGTAAGAGGTCATCGGTTCAAATCCCCTGTGGGCGTTGACCTAAAAAAAAAATCATATAATTCATGTCATTGAATTAATTCATAAACAATAAATAATTCATATAATTTATAACATTAAATTATTTCACAAAAAATAAATAAACTTTGATAAAAAAATCGAAACTTTTCCTGAATTTGAATGATTTATTATATTATGCCACACCATATATATTATCTTGGAGATAGTCTCATAGTCAAATTTAGATATGTCTTAATTTGAATGCATGCAAAACACTATAAGTTGAGGAACAATCTCGCTATAATATAAAACAAGGGGAGATGTGAAGCAACAAGTCCCTCTCAATGTCCTAGAAACAAACAAAAACATGGCAATGAATCATAAGACAATAATTAAATAAATATTAAAATCTAAAAAATGAAATATCCTATCTAGTGACTCTCCCTATCAGAATATCTTCACTGAGTGAACTTATCCTTTGACTCCTTATTCTGCTTCAAGTTCTTTATTGGGAGCATAAACATTGGAAAGAAAACAGTAACATGTAGAAGGTGTTATTCATGTGAGTTCTCCTCTAAGATATCAAATAATGGACCTATTGAAGTTATTAGACAAGATAAATACTCAATTGAACAATGGACCTATTGAAGTTATTAGACAAGATAACTACTCAATTGAACAATGTGCTTTTGTTCGTGATTTGATATATCAAAGGCACTCACTTCAACTTGATGCCAACAATGTTCTTCTCTTTATAAATCCAAATAATAAGAGCCGCAGTGATCCTGTAAGTTGGGGAAAACTACATGGGAGGATAAAATCCTACATCATTCTTAATGACTGGTTTTCAATCACCTTAGCATTCTTGCAATACAACCTCAAGTGAGCGATGCATTCGAGTATAGTTGTTTAAGAATGCCTCATCTAGTTATCGCTTCAACTAGTCAAGCTTATATATCCTAGAAAAGAGCATATGTGTATGCAACTGACAAATCATAGGCCCCTATGAGTATTTGGTAGCCTTGCATATTTTGCATACTAGGAGTACTATTGATGTGCTCTTTCGAAGAAAATGCTATTGTTTATGTGCTCTTTCTTAACTAGGAAAGAGAATAAAGTGAGCTTAGTGCTCTAAAACCATGTTGAAATTAAAGGGTTCTGCAACCATTAGAAAATTCAGTCTCAAATAAGGTTGGCTATGGATCTGCAACAAAGATGTTTCATCCCAAGAGAAAAATCTGATTTTTCCAGAAGCACTTAGAAAACCTCAAATATATAATTCACACAACCATTAGGGAAACATAAAAGAAATTTTACACCACAAGAGAAATATTATATCATTCCAGCGACCATTATAATAAAGAGGTGAACTAAAAATAAAGAGAAAGAAATTCTACATAATGTCATTAAACATTTTGGGAAAATGCTTAAAGAAATCTAGCGAAGTACAATGTCTTTTTCCATTGGACAATAAAACTCTCAAGACATATACGAGTTTCAAATGATTTTTTCTTCATTTGCATATTTTAATAGATGTTGAGAGATTACATAGTTGTCTTTTATATAAATAGCGGGACATTTTTGTTTTCGTATTTACTCTTCTGTTAAGATGTATGTTACAAAACTGAGGCTTAATAAAATGGTCAACATGCATATTAAAAAACTTGGGATTAACAATGTAATTGAGGATATCAAATATACTTGATATCGAAAATGATTTTGTCCATCAAAATTGTAAAGGTTCCCTTTAGTGAAAATGTACGTAACATAAAAATAGTTGTAGAGATATTTTGTTTGTATTCCACAAAGGATATTTGCAAAATACTTGGAAATAATATTTGAAGAAGGTCCTTTGAAAGGGTGCAATATAGCTTGCCATCTCCATCTTTAATTATACATTTTAAACTGTGTTCATAAGAAAATAAAATTTTGCCACCACAGTTTGTGCAATAAAGCATGTTATCAATTGGACAACCGATTGTTCTAATTAGTTGTTTACACTCGTTGTAGAATGGCTTATATGGTAGGCAAAATAGATTCACTGGTTTGAGAGTCACAATAATCTATAGTAGTTCAAATGGGAATACACATGTTTTTGTTAGGTTTATAGTAGATGAATGACATAAGGAAAAGGAAAAACAACAGGAGAAAAGAAAATAGTTGGGAAAAATAGAGAAAAGCTCATAAAAAGTTCAGATGAAATGAACATTTGTTTTTGGAAGAGTCTATAAATAAGAAGAAGTTGAAATGCAATTGAAAACTTGTCTAGACATTTGTTTTTACAAGAGTCTATAGATAAGATTTTGTTAATTCATCATTAAGTGGCTCAAAGAAACTTGATAAACATGTACTTATGCTATGCAATTATTTTGGTCCACTTCTGACCATGCTTTTGAAAAGAAGCATGATTTTCTTTCCCCTTACTATATCTTGTTGCAATTCAATAAATTTTTGTTTATATTATTCACCTGGAAAAAATTTAAGTTGAAAATTTGATTAGTTGTAACAAAGAGAGCATCAAAACATAAATTATTTTAGCAAGAAAAAGGAACGATGGACACATAAAAAGAAAAGGATAATAAAACATGATTTTTAACACAATACTGTGTCAAGGTCACTATTTTTTTCACCATATTTGACATATATTTCAAATTGACGATTGTTTTGTTGGCATTCTGTGACAAGTGTTGCGAAGATTCCAACTGAATAATCTATACTTGATTCTAAAAGCATAACAATCATAGTGTCTAGAGTAAGCCGACGTTCAGAACAAAGCATGGGTATTGTCTCAATGACATTTGTCGAAATCAATGAGATGCAGTGGCTAGCATCATCTCTTTCATATTTTCTTTTCTTAGTGATGTTGAATCTTGTTATATGAACACTTTTCTGACAGAGAATATAAGAGAAAAATTGAGAGATTAGTTTATCACTTATGTTGATGGTTATTGTAAGTTTCCAATGTACATCAACAAGGTTGACATGTACAACTTGATCCTTCGATGGTGACGAGGGCACTACAACAAAAGAAAGACCATATAACACTAACACATCACCTTCAAAAATAATTGTTGAATTTCCCATGAAAATGTTGATTATGGACGATGTCACTGTTTTTCCTTTTACCGTCCTCACTATTTTTCCTTTTTCTTGCCTGTGGGGAAATAATAATTATATTAGAGATTTGTATCATTTTTCCTATTTGAAAAAGAGTAAAATGGAAAAAATAAAAAGTGAAATTAATTAATGTATAAATGCGAAGACTAAAAAACTAAAATGCCAAAAGAAAATGTAAAAAATAATTAATGTATAAATTGGAAGATTGTGGTTGCTTTGTTCTTGATTGTGGAAGAAAAAAGAGAAAACCGTTTGTCCAAACGACTAGACTAATTTATTCTTGTTGCACCATCTTCTTTATGATTGGATTCATTTCCACTTGTTGCACTATATGCTTTATGAGTTTACATTTTTTATATTGGTACACCTATGAAAACACAACAATGAAACAAATATATTGTAAATCAATTATTGAAAACACCACACAAGAGCTATATGTTTGAAACACTACTTGTGTAACTTAAAAATACTTTAATTCTCACTTAGAAATTTTCCTAATGGAAATAGGCAATGATCAAATCGAAAGTCAAAGAACAAATTAGATCCACAGTATGAAGTTTTGGATACATGGTGTATATTGGAATTGAAATTCTTACTAGTCTCCAAGGTTGACATAAGTTGAAGCTAGGGATCACTACAATTTTGATGGACTATATCTTTTGTTTCAAGATGAAGTTGGTAAGTATTTTTGAAATTTTCAACAAAACATATTTCAAAATATCTATGTATTCCATACAATTAGGTGGAATCATCAAAACTTTATTTGTGCCTATTTAATTAAGAAAATATTCAATTTTTTTTGTTGTTGTTGAGGAAATATCAATTTTTTCACTTCCAATTTTTTGAGGAAAAAAATCACTTTCGAAGATCATAAAATGGAAAAAGGACGTCAAGGATGCAAATTTTTCTAATGAACTTTTTTCAAAAAAAGAAAAATGAGTGAACATTAGTGATTTAATACACTTGTGATAAATATTAAATCACATGGCTATTCAAGCTTTGATGCATCTCTATTTTCAATCATGATCAAACATAAAAGAAAAAGCACAAGCTTTGATGAAACTCAATTTTCAATCATGATCAGATATGGAAGGTTCATTGTGTGAACACAATCATGACATGGTTGCATTATCTCACTGGTTTCATGCACATTTTTAATTTTGATGAGATGTTGGGGTTATTAAGTGGTTCCAAGGACACTTGTCTCCCACTTGGAGCCAATTGTTACCAACCATTTTGGTGGGTGTGAAACTTACTCATAAGTGGTGGAGAAAAATGATAGATTCAACAAGTGGAACAAAGATAAGCACTATTAGTACAAGGTTCATATACATTTTCCGAGTTTATTAATAACCACGTTATCCAAATAAAATGAAATTGATTTTTTTCCTAGAAGTCATAACACTTTCCAGCAATTGGTTAAAGAACTAAGTCAAAACGAGCTGCAAACACCTACCCATATGTCTTACGATCTGTTTTCAAAAAAGGAAAAATGAGTGAACACTAGTGATTTAATACACTTGTGACAAAGATTAAATCACACATCTCTATAGATAGTCTCCCAATCCTTATGTGGGGAAATACAATTAAGAACACTCGGCTTGTTTGTATATGATTCTCATCTTTATGGTCACATTAAAAGAAGTTAACATAAGCAATATTTGTAGATGTGTTTAGAGTTCAAACAATAGAGGAAATGTGAAAAGACATGTTTCAAAATTAAAAATAATACAAAGTCAAATGTTGGTAACCTCAACATGGATAAGAGTTAGGATTCAAGAACACCAAGGAAATAAGGGAAAGCCATGAATACTTGAAAATTTATACAAACTTCCTAGAAAGTAGCATGTAGTACTACATTGAAAATACCTTAGCTCAATTTATATGCTTTAATTATTTAGGATTTTTACTTTGGGGTGCCTTATGGCACTTTGAGGGCAGCTTTGTGTGCTAATTCTTTATGAAGTTATACACAAATTTTGATTGCAAAAATAATCCACAAAGAGTCTGTCCAAAAGTAATTGTGTTAAACCAAAAATATATGATAGACACATATCTACAATCACACATATGAGCATATAGATAATCAAAGTTCCTGATATTAGGATAACATGATGTGAACTATGAACAATTCATTTGAATGGAAATTTGATAGTAAAATTCCTTTTCTGTCAAAAGCCCATATAAATAACTAAAAGGATGAAATGTTTCAACACATGCTTTGTGTTCTAGTTGTTCTATGGAAGGTCTTGCAGCATTATTGCACATGGTAGATATATTTCACTAATTTTTGAGCCAATGTTATATATGATATGACAAGATAGTTCAATTTTATTTGAACTATTCAAATCACAAAACTCTATTCCTCAGCTTCACAAACATGCACTTGATTTGGACTCAAATGACAATTTTGCATAATGATAACTTTTCATACAGGTTGTACTACGGTGAATTTGACTAATACAATTTTTTTTCACATTCTAAGATAAATAAAACTACATCCTTAAGCAAAAAATAACCTTGTTTCCTAGGTAATATATAATCTAGACTCTACAATAAATTACATAATCAAGTTGCAACAACTTAAAAAAAACATATATGGTTAATATTTTTGTTCTGCTTTAGGATTTGTATGGAACATTTTTAGATCAATTCAAGATTTGTATCAAACATTTCCAGGTGAGAAAACACTATATGAAGATGGTAAAAATGATTTGACACACTTGTAAAGACTTAGAGTTAAATTGACTGATGTTGGTGGTGGAGATCACTAGTCTAAGCCTAACTTGCTTTCTCAATTAATACATGATAACATTTACTACAATCTTAATGTTGAGAATAGAGGCATCATTGATACTCATAACTTTATGATGAACATAACATAGAGAGAAAACATAACACCATTTCCTTATAAACCCTACGTGAAGTAAGAGAGTACTTATGCTATGGGATTTTGAGACAATGAGCCTGTATGGATTATGTTCCCCTGCTCTTCCAAAATTATTTGTGCTTATTGTATTTCATTTATAAAAAAGTCAATTTTTATTTATATATAAGTTTTCTGTACTTCTAAACTCAATTAGCACCAGAAATAACATATATTGGTGTACAATATAAAATGAAGAAAGCCATTGCACAATAGCTGCAACATCTAGGTAGAAATGACCATTGGAAACAACACACGCGCACACACACACACACACATACATATATTCCAACAAACCATAAAAACTGACATGGTAGCAAAAAAATATAATAAAAACTCAGAAGATTGTTGCATGAACACCTTCTACAATCAAATCATTATCAAAGCACTTTGAGAGCAGAGACATACCAATGAAATACGTGTTCACAAATGTGGAGATCACTAGTCTAAACCTAACTTTCTTTCTCAATTAATACATGATAAAATTTACTACAATATTAATGTTGAGAATAGAGGCATCATTGACACTCATAACTTTATGATGAACATAGCATAGAGAGAAAACATAACACCATTTCCTTATAAACCCTATGTGAAGTAAGAGAGTACTTATGCTATGGGATTTTGAGACAATGAGCCTGTATGGATTATGTTCCCCTGCTCTTCCAAAATTATTAGTGCTTATTGTATTTCATTAATAAAAAAGTCAGTTTTTATTTATATAGTTGTTTTCTATACTTCTAAACTCAATTAGCACTAGAAATAACATATATTGGTGTACAAAATAAAATGAAGAAAACCATTGCACAATAGCCACAACATCTAGGTAGAAATGACAATTGGAAACAACACACACACACACACACACACACATATAGATTCCAACAAACCGTAAAAACTAACATGGTAGCAAAAAAATATAATAAAAACTCAGAAGGTTGTTGCATGAACACCTTCTACAATCAAATAGTTATCAAAGCACCTTGAGAGCAAAGACATACCAATGAAATAAGTGTTCACGAACAGAGGACAACATGTGCTGCAGAGGAAAAATTAACTATACAATACTACATTGTATAATAACAACAAATTACATGTATCACATTACACATAAACCTATCAAATTTAATAAGATAAATATGTTGACAAGTACCTTAGGGAGGACCACCTATTTAGTCTATATTATTAAATAGTAATGCATATGATGTAATTGTGTTTCTTTGTCTACTCTACAAATGTCATATTCCTTCTACAAATGTCATGTTTATTAAATGATCCAAGTGGATATTGGTGGCCACCCGCTAATTCCACTTGGATCCCCGCCAGTGCTTCTTTTAGTTTTTTTCAGTTTCCTTAATTATAACACAATTTACTATTTTTAGCAGTTTTTCGGGTCTTAAACTTCCGGAGCCGTTTTGAGGCCCTAAACGACGTTTTTTGGGAAATCTACTGCCAACAATTTTATGTTAAAAATCATCTTTTTCGTCATAGTCCTCGGAGAGATCTTTCCAACGGGCTATCATGCATGTCAAATGGAGATAATATGACCAATTCGTGACCTTGGGAAGTTGGCTGTCCAACTCACCCCAACGGGGCCCACAAATTCTTGGTGTTACATCTCCTCGAGTTAGGGTTTTGGTTGTTTAGAGTTTTCTCTTATTGTTCAATAATAAAAAGGCCCTTGAGCCTCATTGTAAGACAGTTCAGAGGCATGTAGCTGCCACATCTCTTCTCAGAGATAAGCTACCATCGTCCTAGCTGGGTTATTTCCATTTCTATTTGTAAGCATATTTCAGTATTTTACAGTAATGAAATGAAGTATTATTTTTGTTGCATATCTGTCTTTATGGTTATCTCTGTATTTTGTTGCATTCCTGTTTAAATCCAAATCAGTCTATTTATAAGACCTACACGTCCTCAATACGTAGTATGGAAACAATGAGTTCCCCTAACATACCTAAAAAGAATGGCCTCAAGACAACTACATTTTGGAAGCGATAAGTGATAATACACGGTAACATGTTTCGCTTCACCACTAGTAATGTTCACAACTATAATGTCAGCTATAATGTTAAGAACTATGGTAATCCTAAACATTCATGTAACTATGAATCAATCTAAGCTAACCTAACCCCTTGTTACGATTGGTATAAACTTACAAGCAATCTAACATGTGAAGCAATCAAACCAACCTAAACAACTAAGACATAACATGGAACAAAATAGATAAGAACAAATACTTACATCAAAACATAAGACCCTGATGTAGACGATCCTATAGTCTCTGCCACAAAAAATTCAGTTCCAATTCCAGGTACAATTGTTTCTTCCAATATCTCTCTCAATAATCAATACTTTGTTCTTTCCAATGTTTTTGCTCCCAATAAAGAATCAGAAGTAGAATAAGGAATCAAAGGATAAGTTCACTCGACAAAGATCTTCTAATTAGGGAGAGTCACAAATAGTGGGGGGGGGGGGGGGCGGGCTCGAGGTGACTAATCAACCTCATTCCTCAGAGAATTCCTATAATATTTTATTAAGATAATAAACTAAAATCCAATTCTAGGTTCCTATACCTGCGATAACTTCCAATATCTCCCTTTGTGGCCTCCTTTGTAAGGTTGAACCTCGCGTTTACAGCCATCCTTGAACCTCATCTTTTGTGGATGATACTGATAGACCTCAAAATCTACTCAGCAGGTGCCCTAGAAGGTAAGAATACTCCCTAGAGGTCGAACCTTGTGTTTACAGCGATCCCTGAACCTCATATTTTTTGGATGACAATGATAGTATTATACATCTTCTTGGTAGGTGCCCCAATGCAGGTAAGAGTGCTCCCTCCACAAAACTAACATCTCTTGTAAGGTCCTCTAGCCCCTGATGTGGTTAAGTTGTAGTGCCATAGGAGTAGGTGGACTGGGCAAACTTGTCCAGTGTCTTCTTAGGCATCCTAACTGTGCCTTACACATACTAGTACTATGGGAATAGGGCTTGGCAGAAGCTCTCGAATAATGCATGCGACAAGATCAAAGAGAGAAGGCAATAGGTAGAGGGCAGGCAAATATTAGATTGATTTCATGCATGGACATATTAACATCCAGTAACAATTTGTATTATGATTCACTATACATTATATATGTTATAACTAGCACAACCATACAAATTAAATGGTTGGTAAACATTGATAGACATCAATCCATAATACCCATCAAAGCACTTACTTCATGAATGAACTTTGTTACAATATCATAGGCCAATATCATGGCTTATTAATACCACATGCCCAAAAAACCATAACTCATATGACAATGTTCATATCACATTTTTTTTATGTAATCAATCAATAAAAAGGGAAAAAATGACATAACTATTTTGGAGATAAATCTTAACCTTTGGTTTGTGTATACTATTATGAATATTCTAGAATACTTCATGAAGGTCAATTAGAATTCTAGAATTCCTATTAAAAAATAGACACACCTATATGAGTAATTAGCTTTATAACTTACACTAAAAAAGTCTTGATTTTTAAGCTCAACTTACCTTTGTAATTAGTAAATCAAAATCTTAATAAGCTTCCACCCTTCATTATTTTTATACTAGTTAATTAAATATATTAATAACACCACACAATATACTATAATTTTACCTTGAATTAAAATTGTAACACATTAATTAAGTTGTATGAATTTGACATATTAACTATTTTAGAAATAAATTAAAGATAGAAAGAAATGCAATCTTTAATTTGTATAATTATTATGATATTTTAAATATTCTAAAAAAAATTAATTAAAATTCTAAAATTTATTTGAAAATAGATACACTTCCCTAAAAAAAACTTTATAACTTACACTAAAAAAAATCTTTATTTCTAAACCCAACTTACCTTTGTAATTGGTAAGCCGAAATCTTAATACTAAAATCAATTCGAAAGCTTCCGCACCTTCATTATCTTTATACTAGTTAATTAAATATATTAATAACAACAAACAATATAGCATGGTTTTACTTTGACTTGAAATTGTAACACATTGATTAAGTTGTACGATTTCTACCATCAACTAGTTAATTTAAGGTATTAATGCCAAGAATATAACAACAAAGGATATGTTGTGGTTTTACTTTGAGTTGAAAATGTAGCACAATGAGTTGTGCGATTTCTACTAACAACAAAGAATATGTTGCGGTTTTATGTTGGCTGAAAATGTAAGACATTGACTTGTACGATTTAAGTAGAAATGAACGCAGGCTTTTATGAACAAGAAGAGACCAAGTAGGCATGGGATGTTAGAGAAGTTACCAGAGTCATGAAAGAGCCGGAGAGTCATGAAAGCCTTGGATATTGATTAAATTGGTCAGAGGATGAGTAACATTTTTAGTAGGGGTGATGATGAACCTCAACATTGGGTAATTGGGTAATTATATAGCGTGAGTAACACTTTCAGTAGGGGGTGATAATGAACCTCAACATTGGATAATTGGGTAATTATATAGCCCTTAATTCACCTCCTAGAGTAGTCAAACCAACTATTCTCACAACTTATTGCATATTTTTTGAGGACGAAGTTATGGCAATAATTTGAGGAAAATATTAAATTTTATTATAGATTACTTTGTAAATAAATAATTTATTAAAGTATTTTAAATGAATAAAATGAATAAAAATTTATTTTAAGTATAGATTTAATATGAGCCGAGAGGGATCAAATTTATTTAAGAGTATGGATTTAAGATTAACCTAGAAATATACCATTTTAACAATAATTTTTTTTAAATGATACATAATTGATATTAAAAAAGAATATTCTAATATATTAGTTATCCATAATTTAAAAACTAATAACCTGAAGGAGATGCGGATGGCGGGACATAGGGTTTGGGCGCAGGGGCACAAGCCGGAACCAGGGCCGGCCGGGCTGAGAGCCTAGATCCTTTTTCAGGCGACGGAGCAGAACAGGGTGACGGAGGTTGGCAGTACGTCGGAGGGCAGAGTGTGGCGTAAGTGGGGCAAGTGGCGGATAAGGTCATGAAGTAGACAGCTGGGGAAAAAATCGGTAGGTAGTTTTTCGGGTTGAGGAAGGTCTTTGTCACTGTGCAACGAAGCCTTGGGAATAGAGTAACGTGCTGGCACCTTCCCCTGAACAGCCCCAACATTGACCCTGTAGGAAGAATCAAGACCTGAGCGGTTTTCTCGTGACTCTTTTCAGTAACCATGGTTAACCCTAGCGAATTTGTAGACTTGGACCCAGCCTCGGAAGACATCTTATCGGTCTGGGGGAAGGATCTAACCGCTCGGAATTTAGAATGGTATTTCGGGGCACCCGAAGGTCACAGGAACGGTTCTTTCTCTCCGGGAGGGTTAAGGAATACCAGACAGTTAAAAGTCTCGTTGGATGGAAACCTGGATTTGGGCGCTTCAAGCTGTCACGACATCAAGGGTCTACAGGAGGCAAGCGGTCCGGAGGAAAATGAGCTGCATTCAAGGTCATCCCACGCCATCCAAGACAGTAAAGGTAAGCTTTTCTCTTATGGCCCCTCTCTATCAGGAGGACTCGAAGACATTGTGAATTATGGCTCGACCTTAGCGTTTAGGAACGACGAGGGAATTGAAAGGGCACCGACAATCACCAGGGCCATCCTCGCCAAAGGCTTGGTAATCCCTAGCAGGAATGAAGGGTGGAAAGACGCTGGATCAGGTGGGATACTGGAACTACGAAAGAGTCTCTTTGGATATGGCATTGAGAAACAGTGTGTGGACCTTGAATTAACAGGGCTAGACAATGACCCAGGCAGCGAAGTAACTTCAGACCCTACCGTGCTGAGGAACCCCATTTCGGAAAGAAGCAAGCTGGAACGGCAAGAGGAGGAGAACATGAATGAGGCGAGCGAGCAAATAAGGGAGGAGGGTTTCGGGACCAGAAAGACAGGGGAAAAAAGGAAGAAACAGAGGCCGACAAAGACAAAGGATTACGAAGCAAATTTGGTTCTGGGTATGGATGTGCAGATAGAAGAGGCATTGGAGGTGGCTGAATGTATGCTGGTAGGAAGGGCGAGAGGTAAAAAATACACAACCAATTTCATCAAATCTTGGGGAGAGAAGAATTGGCAGTCGGACCAAATCAAAAGTTTTAAGGTGTCGATTTTAGCAAAAGGCTAGTTCATGGTGAGGTTTGAGAACAAGGAAGCAGCAGAATGGGTTGTAGGAAGGAATTGGGCCTTCGGAAATATCCCTATGCTATTCAAAAGATGGGGCCCAAAGTTTGATGCAATGCACGAGAAGACGGATGTTTTTCCGGTATGGGTTCGTGCCCTGGGGCTGCCCTCTTTCCTCTGGGTGGAATCGGTGTTCAAGTCCATAGGAAACATGCTGGGCACCTACTTGGAAGCGGATATGTCTTATCTCCAAACTCAGAACAAAGTGATGAAGAGGATTTTGGTTAGCTTAAACCCTCGAGGAGGACTAGCTGAGAAAATAAACATAAAGTATAAAGAATTCGTTTTCGAACAACTATTGGACTATGAACATCTTCCTTTCAGATGTCATAGATGCCACGTCTACGGAAATTTGGCTAGGGATTGCTCGTTGGGGAGGCGCCGAAGAAGGTATAAGAAGACGACAGACTAGGTGGAGAAGGTAGCGGAATAGAATCAATTTTTCCCGAGTTCAGAGCCAACAGGGATTCAGGCCGAGGAGGCTATGGAGGTGGATAAACCTCAGGAGGGGAAGCCAATGGAGAAAGCCACTCAAGTCACTCCGGACAGAAGGGGAGCAGCTGGAATCGAGCTCGGTAATGGAGTATTGGCTCAGGAGACCATAATAGAATCGGCAACCATTCCTAATACAATTCAAAGCGAGGGCTTAAAGGGTATGTGTCTAGATTCAAGTAATCCATCTTTATCTATTTCTGAAATAAAAGATGCTTGCTTGTCTTCTGGAACACATAAAAAGAAATGCATCCCTGATGATCAATTTCCTGTTGAAACCCATGATGTAAATTATGTTAAAAATTGTGTTGACAACATCTCGGCAACTATCCCTTCCTTTGATCTCAATCGTGAAGATGTTTCATATGAGGAGGCAAAGTCTGATTCCTCTCATCCTGTATGCCACTATAACCTTAGATCTCTAGATAAAAAACCTGAGACCTTAGAAACGGTTGGTGGAATAGGTCTGACTCCTCCCCAGAGCTTGAAGAGAAAAATAAGGGGGAGGAAGTCCAATCTATCAAAAGCTCAGGTTAAAGCGAAGTATGATGTCGCTGATGGCAAACAAATGTCAATCCCCGGGGCACTTAGAGCAGCGCAACCCCATGAGAATGTAATAAAATGATCTTTACATCCTGGAAATGTAGGGGTTTAGCCAGTAAACCCAAAAAACTGGCTCTTAGGGAGATGGTTGTGACTTCAAATGCAGACATACTTTTGCTTCAAGAAACTTTAGCGAAAAGTGAGGAAGTTGAATCAGCTTTAAATACCCTCCTCTCGGGCTGGCATTTTACTGCTATAGACTCTATTAGACACTTGGGAGGACTGGCAGTTGGATACAGGGAAGGGCGAATGAAGGTTGTAAACTAATGGGGTATGAAGCAGGCGATGGGAATTGAGTTTCAATCACCTGATTTGGTTTCTCGTTGATAATTTTAAACATCTATGGGCCTTGCAAGGGGAGGGTAAATTTCTGGAATGAACTCCTATCGAAATCGATAGTGAAAAGCAATTATTTGGTTATGGGTGGAGATTTAAAATTTTCCATTGGAAGCGCTGAGGCTTGGGGACCTTCGGCCAGGGAGGACCCTCTATCATATTTCTTCCTAAATTCTTTAATCTCCAACAATTTGATAGATGTAAACCCAATAAAACTAAAACCGACATGGAGGAATCAAAGAGTAGGAGAAGCAAGAGTAGATAAAAGATTGCACTGGTTCCTTATAAGCGAAGAGCTAACCTCCAAAATTCCAATGTTTAGACAATGGGTAGTAGAGGGAGGATCTTTGGATCACTTTCCAATCTTTCTAGAGCTTTCAAAGCCCCCTCAGAAGTCGACAACACCTTTCAAGTTCAATGCATCATGGCTGCAAGAGGACTCTTTCAATAATTTGTTTAAAGGAACTTGGGTGCATCCAGTTAGAAGCACATCAAAGGAAAGGGGGTTTTTGCTCATGGAAAATTTAAAAAGATTAAAGAAAGCTACTATCGAATGGGCCAAGGCCAGGAAGCAAAAGCAGAATGAGGAATTAATCCAGATAAATGAGGAACTCCAAAGGCTGGAAAGTACTGAGTCGGATGGCTATGCTTCCCAGGAATCAAGGGAGAAAATTCTCTCTCTTGAAAAACATAAAAACCAAATTCTTTTGGCCAGAGAAGAGGAATGGAGGTTAAAAAGCAGAGCGATATGGCTAAAAGCGGGGGATGAAAATACAAGATTTTTCCATAATTATGCAAAAGGGAGGAGAAACGCGAATACAATATGGAAATTAAAGAATGAAGAAGGTAGGGAGGCAAATACCTTTGAGTCTCTCTCATCCTTGGGGTGAAGCCATTTTCAGAACATGTATGCTAATCAAGGTGAGATTACCATTGCAAAAGTAATCAAGACTGCTCAAAGCTTCCCTCGGTATGTAGAGGAGGAAGAAGCAAAGGATTTGATGAGTGAAGTCACAAAGGAGGAAGTAGAAAGTGTTATTAAATCAATGGCAAGAGACAAAAGCCCTGGCCCGGACGGGTGGACCATAGAACTCTTTCAACATTTCTATGACCAGATAGGAGAAGAATTAATAAAAGTGGTCGAAGAGTCCAGAAGGAAGAGAGAAGTTTACACCCCGTTTAATGCAACTTCCATAGCTCTCATTCCTAAGAAGGAAGTCCCTGAATCGTTTGAAGATTTCAGACCTATTTCTTTGTGCAATAGTATCTACAAGATTATTGCAAAAGTGATTGCGGTCTGAATAAAGCCGATACTGTCAAGATACATCTCCAACGAACAGTTTGGGTTTTTGGATGGCCAACAGATCCATGAAGCTATAGGTGTGGCGCAGGAAACACTGCATAGTGTAAAGCAGAGGAACATGAAAGGAGTTGTTATTAAAATTGACTTATCAAAAGCCTATGATAGAATAAATTGGATATAGCTCAGGATGCTCCTAACTCACTTAGGCTTCAAAACGGACTTCATCAGCCGGATCATGGGGTGCATCACAAATGTCAGCTTTGTAGTTCTCATAAACGGTGTAGCCACCCCCTTTTTCAAAGGGCAAAGGGGTTTGAGGCAAGGATGCCCCCTATCACCTTTGCTTTTTCTATTAGTTGCAGAAGGATTGAGCCAACGGATTCAAAAGGCCAAAAGGGAAGGCAAGGTAAAAGGCCTAGAAGTGGCAGTCAACATGTTCATATCTCATCTCCTTTTTGTTGACGATATTTTGGTATTCTCAAGTAGAAATTCAAATGAAATAAAGGAATTAATTTTTTTTTTTGACCTTTTCATGAAAGCCATAGGAATGCAGATAAACCTCAGGAAATCTCAACTAATCTTGGAAGTTTTGAACAGGCAAGAGAAAGCACAGATTTCTTCAGTTTTTCCCTTTGATATGCATAATATGGAAACTCCTTTAAAGTATCTAGGCTTCTGGCTAAAGCCCAATGACTATAAGAAAAAAGATTGGAACTGGCTGATTGCTAAAATTGAAGCCAGAGTTACGCATTGGAGTTATAAGTGGTTGTCCAGAGTGGGGAGATTGACATTAATCAAATCAGTGCTTCTAGCCATGCCGGTATATTGGGCAACATTAACATGGGTCCCAAAAGGGATCATGGATAAAATAAGATGGATATGCTGTAGATTTCTTTGGGCTGGTTCAAAGGAGGATTCTGTCCTTCCATGGGTTGCCTGGGAGAAAGTGGGAAGGCCAAAAGAATGGGGAGGATGGGGGATAAAAAATCTTTATGATTTTAGCCTCTCTTTGGCAGCCAAATCAGGATGGAGAATCATTAATATGGAAAACCTCTGGACAAGAGTGGTTAAGAGAAAATACATTGATCCGGTACCATTAGAAGATTGGATCAGGAATCCAAGCAAAAAAGAGAAAAATGTTTCGGTGGTTTGGAAAGCAACAATGGAGGCTTTCAAGGTGATTGAACAAGGTTTGGCATGGCAGATAGGTAATGGGGAAAATCTGAGGGTAGGGAAGGACCCCTGGGTTGGCTGTAATGAAAAATACGCTCTTTCCCCTGGTTTAATCAGTCACCTCGAATCAAAAGGCATCCTTTTCTTAAGTCAGGTGGAGAAAGTGGGCTTCTCTACAATATGGGGTCAAGCTTGGAAATATGGAGAAGAATTAGATTTAAGGCCCCTTTGGTGGAACGAGTGGAAGGAGTATGTCCAAGAATTATCCAGATCAAACGTTAGGTTGAAAGACAGGCAGGATCAGTTGGTATGGGCCCACGCGGATTCTGGATCTTACTCCCCAAAATGCAGTACAAATTCATAATGTCAAGAAAAGGATGGGGAGATCTAGAATGGTGGGCAAAGAATTTGTGGAAACTCAAATGCCCAGCAAAAGCCAGACTTTTCCTGTGGTGCATTCTAAAAAGGAAAACTCCTACATGGGACGTCCTTCAATCTAGATATATGCAAGGCCCACGGAGATGTACTCTATGCAAAACTGAAGCTGAAACCATCAATCATCTGTTTTTAGTTTGTCCAGCAGCTAAAAATGTGTGGGCAGAGGTTGGAAATCTGATAAACAAAAAGATAGAATGGGTAGGTGAAAATATCCCTGAGGTCTGGGACAAATGGTGGAAAAAATATCCTGAAGGAAACATGCGGAATTTACCTCCCATCATCTGTTGGGGGGTCTGGATTGCTAGGAATAGGAGTATTTTTTTCAGGATAAGGAAACCTCATAAACTCAAATAGCAATGCAGTGTTCTTCTATCTACTCAAACATCCCGGAATCAGAGGAGGAAAGAACTCCTAGACAGATAAGGGAAGAACAGATAAAAGATGGTATAACATGGGCATATTTTGATGGGGCTTCGTAGAACAATAAGGCTGGAGCAGGGATGATCATTTATTTAAATACAAATCAGTCTTTAAAAGCTTCAGTGGGGCTAGGGTCAGGAACAAACAACTTTGCAGAGTTGTCAGCCTTAAAACTTCTTCTTTGTTGGCTGATCCAAAGGAATATCTTCACGATTCAGATCTTCAGAGACTCTCTAAATGTCATTAACTGGGTTAATGGCCAAAGAAACTGCAAAAATTATATGTTGAAACCATTATTAGAAGAAATACAGGCTTTAAAAATATCTTTTAATAGCTTCTCTTTGTGCCATATATACAGGGAGCGCAATGGATCAGCAGACAAACTTTCTAAGGAAGGTTTGCAACAGAATATGGGTAGCTGGAAAATTGTAGAGGAGGATCAGGGACAGATCTGTGTGTCGGATCAGCCACCACACTTCTAGCTACCGGGATGCTGATATAGTTCCTCTTTATCATCGTTTTTGATATCCATGACATAGTATATTTTTGGATTACTGTAAATATTGGAAACTAGTTATACTGCTGAATATCTTTCTGTATGGGTTGTTTTCCTCTTCCGAGGAGACCCGGGTTTAGACTTGATTATGTTTATTTTGAAAGGTCCCTCAAGCATTATGGCTGAAAACGAAAAAAGACTAAGTTTTTTTTCGTTTTCAAAAGATACATAGACAGGTGGTTCTTCACAGGAAGGACAGTTTAGTTATTTTTGAAGCAGCTGTATGATATTTCTCATGACAACAAAGGAATGCTTTGGCATATGCAATGTAACTTTTTATCTAATTAATAAAAAGTTCGTTTTTTTTTTTTTTTTTTTTTTTTTTTTTTTTTTTTTTTTTTTTCTAATGAATATTAATTTGTATTAAAATGTTTTATTGATAACCCACATTGAATAGTTTTTTATATATAGCATTAAAATATTTTATTTTAACAATTTTTTTCTATATAGATATATGAAGTTGATATCCACCTCAATTAGTTAACATAAATCGTCAAATAGTTTATTTAAATTTCTTGTTAAAATAATTTTGAAAAGAATAAGATTTAAACATCTCACTCACACATTTTTTTTACTTCTAATTATTTTACAACATATTCATTTTTTTTTATTATAGTCTACATTATTTTTCTATTTAGAGCATAAATTTTTTTTAAGGGAACATATTGATGGACAAACTTACACATCCCCACAAACTTAGACATCCCCTCACACTGAGTTGTTCAATGAGCCTCTCAACTCAATAATATGTGACCATGAAAACTTCCACTAAATTGTATGTTATTTTTATTAAGAAACCTGAGATTTAAGTAAACACTTCACCTATCTTCATACAAATTAAAATAAATAATATATTCTCATCATTATTAATTAAATCCAAAAAACCAGGTTATTACCTACCTTAAAAAAGAGATTACTTTTTTCAGAAGAGCGATCATCTTATACATATTGATCAAAATATTTAGCACGAGTCAATGCGATTTTGCAGTGAGTATATATATATATAATTTGTTCAATAGTAATGTTTATTCATTTTGCTAATTTCCACTTATTAGATGAACCAACGGTTTAAAACTATGATTTATAAATTAAATCCACATAAACTAATGGCTTATCTTAGAGAATTATCAATGTGTTGGATTAAAAATATTAAACTATGTTTAATTGAAGGACTGATACGTGAAAAGTATTGGTTGTGTGGCGTATCTCATTACTCATTTTCATATTATCACAATCTCAATGTAACATTCTTTTAATTGGAGTTCACGATCCGTTCATGTCACATGGAGAAGTTGGATACCGATTGTATCTTTCATCCATCATTACTCAGGATTAGACTTGTCATGCTATCTATTCGTCAGTTAAATTTAAATTAAAGTTGTAATTACAATAGATATATTGTAAATGAGATTTCAAGTACAGAATATTGCAAATGATTGCTTGATACGGTAAAATAAACGATGCTTATTAATTAACTCAAGTTCTATCGTTGTGAACGAACTCGTTAGGCTAGGTTAAAACAAACGTGAGATTTTAGTTTGTTACACTTGAGAGGATAAACAAGATTATGGAAATCTTAACATGATTTTATATTATACAACTGAGAAGATAGGGCAATGTTATTACTGTGACTTGTTAGGGGAACGAGGCACAGTGATAAACCTCAATTTGGTATAGTTCGTCCATTGTAAACCATTTGTAAGGTGATGTTATAATGTATGTTATAAGGTTCGTCGAAATTTCTAATTTGTTCCATTTTGAAATGCGAAGAACTCACACGTCAGCTATACGGAAATGGTGTCGCGCTTGCAGTCAAGACTCTGGGGTTACGGGTGAAGGAGAGGGAGTTACAGTTGATAGGAATTCAGTTAGGTATGAGGGAGAACAAATTGTGGAGAAGTGGAGAAATTGTTGATTCAATTTGGTACGCGTCGGCCATTGTAAACCATTTCTAAGGTGATGTTATAATGTATGTTATAAGGTTCGTCGAGATTTTATTTATTTATTTTTTATAGGTTTAGCAAGTTTCATAGTCATTGGGAAGTTCACAAATCAAAACTCATAATTTCGGGTCATTATTCAAGCTTCTAATTTATTTTTAGAGTTTTTATGATAACATATTTCGGGTCATTATTCAAGCTTGTAATCTATTTTTAGAGTTTTTATGATAACATTTTTATATTTATTGATGTTAATTTCTTATTATTTTAACTTATATTTCATTTTAAATTAATATATATATATATTATATATATATATTATATATATATAAACAAACAATGCGAAACCTCATCAAAAAGATTGAACTCCAACTGAGCCTAATCATTACTAAACTAAAACGTAAACCCAAACCATGTAACTTTAGCCATAATGAAAACAAGTGAATAATACAATCATTGTTAACCTAATGTAAAAAATTCATAAAAATATAATCCAAAAATGTCAAAAACACATTTTATTTTCATGAGAATTTTCATAAAAATAAAATATTAAATTTGTAAATACAATTTTAACCACAATACTCGATAAGTAAACCATTTGTAAGGTTCGTCCATTGTAAACCATTTGTAAGGTGATGTTATAATGTATGTTATAAGGTTCGTCGAAATTTCTAATTTGTTCCATTTTGAAATGCGAAGAACTCACACGTCAGGCTATACGGAAATGGTGTCGCGCTTGCAGTCAAGACTCTGGGGTTACGGGTGAAGGAGAGGGAGTTACAGTTGATAGGGATTCAGTTAGGTACGAGGGACAACAAATTGTAGAGAAGTGGAGAAATTGTTGATTCAATTTGGTATGGTTCGTACATTGTAAACCATTTTTAAGGCGATGTTATAATGTATGTTATAAGGTTCGTCGAGATTTTATTTATTTATTTTTTTATAGGCTTGGTGAGTTTTATAGTTATTGGGAAGTTTACAAATCAAAACTCATAACTCCAAGTTATTATTCAGCTTGTAATCTATTTTTAGAGTTTCTATGTTTTTTTATGTTTATTGATGTTGATTTCTTACTATTTTAACTTATATTTCATTTTAAATTATTTATATATATATTATATATATATAAACATAATATGAAACCTCATCAAAAAGATTGAACTCCAACCGAACTTAATCATTGCCGAACTAGAACTTAAACCCAAACCATGTATCTTCAACCATAATGAAAACAAATAAATAATACAATCATTGTTAACATAATGTAAAATATTCATAAAGATATAATCCAAAAATGTCAAAAACACATTTATTTTCATAAGAATTTTCATAAAAATAAAATATTAAATTTGTAAATACAATTTTAACCACAATACTCGAGAAGTTATGAAATTGTAATTTGACATAAATACATTAACTTCATAAGAATTTTCATAAAAATAAAATATTAAATTTGTAAATACAATGTTAACCACAATACTCGAGAAGTTATGAAATTGTAATTTGACATAAATACATTAACGCTAATCTTCTAAACGAGACACAAAACTAAAAGAAAACATTTTGAATATTTTTTTGATAACACGCACATAACTAATAATATGCATAAATAAATTCATCAATCATTTTAATATTCATGTCTCATGCAACGTTTTCCAAATTTGATAAGTGTAAATAACAAGTTCTGAAATTCATTTCTATTAAGATATGAGATAATTATTATTCGTAATTTAACAATCTTATATTTTATAAAAATTTAATATAGAGTTTTTTTATTAATACTATTTTACTATCTAATATTGAAATAGTGATCTATTTGAAGTATATATTTAACATGAATTGAGAGGGATCAAATTTCTTCACATGTAAATTTTTTCAGAGTGCAAAATACAATGTGTTATTTTTCATTGTCTAGTAAATTGTATTTTTGCATGCTAAATAAAGTATATAGGGCCAAATAAACCTTTTAACCATAAAAACTTATTTTTTTTCATGATATATACATTTTTTCAAATGATATATAATATATAGGTAGTTTACATTAAAATATTTTACATCACATGTACATCCAAACATTTTATCAAGCAAATTAAAATAATTTTTTAATTATTAATATAGTTTTTAGTATATGTCAATATTAATTCTTATTAAAATAATTTATTGATAACTCACGGTGAATAATTTTTTTTTCTATGTAATATTGTTCTATTAATATGATACAAAAAGAAGTTACAGAAAGGCTTGACCTCAAAATTGTTGAGCATCAATCATCACCAAAAAATGAATCTGTGTGTTTTGAACTACCCCAACATAGGGGAAACCAGTCCCTTGCACCAGCAAGAACCCACACATGGGTAAGCAGTGTTTTTCCAAAAAAACAGAGAAAGATATTGCATGTCTAGAACCAAAAACAGTTAACCTAAAAAGACTGCTCAAACTTAGACACATCCACGTGGCAAATGAGGAAATAATTGGTTGCCACACGTCAAGACTAAATATTCTTCGGGGCTGGTTCCTCTTCAATCCGACACGCATATTGGTACCAGTCATCATCTGCATCAGACATGCCACAACCCTCAGTTAGAGGAGCCTCCTTAGCGCCACCTGTGCCCATCTGCATTTCAGATGTGTTGTTCTGTTTGCTTCCCGATGCCTTTGTGTCACCATGTTTGTCGTCGTCAGCTGGTGGACTGCCAGCTATAGCTTTGCCATGCAGAGCCGCTCTGCTTTCATTAGGCTGCCTATTGCCAGGAATGCTAATGTCGCGGCTGCTTGAAGCCGCTCTGCTCTGCTTGTCCTTGTGCTCAGACGGAGGAGCTTGCGGCTCAGTCTCTTCCGAGAAGGAAATTGTCACAGTAGCAGTGATTACAGGCTAGTATAAGGTGCTGCAAAAATGGAACTGAGTGCTATGGGGAGCAGGATACGGTGGAAGGGGGGAATCCGCTGAGTGAACGGCTACGTCCCTCCCTTCAATGCCTTGGAATCTGGCGTGACCCCTTCCACTTCCCGTATTTGGGTAGCGGCGAGAGGGAGAGCTGAGAGGATTGAGCATATCAGTGGAGGAGTCAGGGGAAACGGTGGCAGAGCTAGTCGAAGCCGGTGTGCGAATGATGCCTCCGCGGGTTCCACCATGCCTGATGCTCATACGATGCCTGATGCGTGCCATAGCAGGATTAAGAGTTAGGCTGACAACAAAGGGATTGATTGAGTTTCAATGCAGAGAGTGAGCAGGGGAGGTCTGGGCTTGGTCTAAGATACAAAGGATAGAGTGAGAGAAATGAAATCTGTTGCCGAAATCAAGGCAAGGAAGCAACCAGCATCGGTTGCTGGTCATAGTGTGAGTGCAAGGTTCAACTGCCTACGGAGGGCAGATGCAATGGAGCAAGGGAGGAATTGCATACTGCTATGTAGGAGCCATGTCTGCCTGCGGAGGGCAGATGCAATGGAGCAAGGGAGGAATTGCATACTGCTATGTAGGAGCCATGTCTATGAGGGTGGTGGAGGTGTCTCGACCTTCGGAGTCATTTAATGTCCTCTGCAATGTGTTATGAATTTGCTTGAGGTTGGCGTTGGGGACGATGCTGGCAGCCATATGACCATCCTGTCTGCCAGTCGACCATCTAATCATATTAATTACCAGAGTAGACACCCGCATCCGGGTCATGGTGAATATTTTTTTATATACAATATTAAAATGTTTTATTTTAACAAATTTTTTTCTAAACATATGTATATATAATTGATATTAACATAAATATTCAAATAGTTTTATTTAAATTTCTAGTTGAAACTCTTATTAATTATTAATTATTGCCAATATTATTTTTCTATGTAGAATATATTTTTTAATATTTAATTTTATTTTAAAAAAACACTAAAGAGAAAACAAACTTACACCCCTCACACTAGCTGTAGAATATGGAAGAATTTTTAGTAATATATATATATATTATAATATATATAATATATATATATATATATCCTCGAATATCATTTCTCTGATTTTTTTATTTATGTATATGCCTTTTAGTCACTTTATTAACAAAATTAAAAAAACCTCTTGAATATCATTTCTCTAATTTTTTTTTATTTATATGCCCTCTAGTCACTTTATTAACAAATTATAAAAAAGATATTTTGACATATAACTTTTTAATGAAAAAATACTTTGTATTTATGTATAGTTTTTTAGTCACTTTATTACCAAATTATAAAAAAAAAATTTGACACAACTTTTTAATGAAAAACCTATAAACATAGAAATATATATGTATTACTTATTTTTATTATTAAAATTCAATAGGTCAAAAAACTAAAATATAATCATTATTTTTTTAATTATAACAGTTTTTTAAATATAATTATTTTTTCAATATTACAGATTCTAAAAACAAAATAAACATTTAAAACACAACCTAACCTTCATCATTTTTGAAAATAAAAATTAAATCAAAACTAACTATTAAACTTGTCTCAAAAAGTTAAAAAAAAAAAAAAATAAAATCCTTTTAACAAAAAAATTGAAAATAAAATTATTCCATTTAATATCCAATAAATTAAAATTAAAAAAATAAAATTTTACAAAAAAAATTGAAAAAATTTATTTCCATTTAATATCTAATATAAATATATTTTAATTATTATACATTTTATTAATATAGATATAATTTTATAATTTAATTATTGATATTTTCTTTTAACCCTAATATATAAAAATTTAATCCTTTTATTTAATTTAATAAATTAATATTATTTAAAAATAAACCTCATCATTAAAATAAATAAATAAATAAATACTTTTATTTTTCAAATTCCGTGTATCCACTATTATTCACATATATATTAATAAAATCTTATACATAGATAAATAAATACTTTTATTTTTCAAATTTCGTGTATCCACTTTTATTCACATATATATTAATAAAATCTAAAATGGAGTAGAGAAGCGGGAAAATCTATGTATTTAAATCAATTGCCCTTTCCCCATTTTAAATTCATGAATTTAAATCAATTCCCTAGTGAATCATCACGCTTTTGTTTTTTTGGAGTTTTATCTGGCCTTCCACATATATTTCAGAAAAATCGACCGTTATCTACCATTTAAGATTTCAAAAGACTTCGGGCATGTCCCACTCTTTAAATATTACTATGTTCCAATTTCCTCAATGTAGCGCTTTTCTCCGATCTCCTTTCATGCGGTGACAGTCTGGTGCGCTATTGTCGTCTGTGTGGAGCGCTCCGCCGTTTTTTTTTTTGTCTGTGTGTTCATTTAGTTGTCTGCCTGTTCCTTTAGTTGTTTGTTTTTGTCTCTCTGTTCATTTAGTTGTCTGCATGTCTGTGTTTTGTATGTCATTTTTGTTTTATGTTTGAATTTAACGCCCGAGAGAGAGAAAGGGCAGAGCACGGAGGATCATCCCTGAATTCCATGTCGTTCGTTATTTAAAGCATGCAGGCCAAACACAATCTCCATTCCTCCTTTGGATCAATCGACCAGGTGAGAGAGGTGGTTTTTATTTTGATTTGAAATCTTTAGAGATTTTGATTTGAAATCTTTAATCTCTAATTTATGTGGTTTGGTTTTAGTCTTAGTAATTATTTCTAAATGTTCTCAATTAATGTTGCTCTGTTCGATTTTTCCCTGCATCCTGCTGAGATAAAGAGTACAAAGGGCTGAGCGAAAGGCGGAGTGAATACCGCTGCGGAGCTAAAGGATTAAGGTACCTTACAACTTCTTCTCAGTACTTACCTTACCTATTTGTATTTCTTCGTAGAGTTAATCTCCGGATTAATGCTGTCTAATTTGCTCAAGAGATTTAGAATTTTTGGAAAAAAAGCAAAATTATTCCATATTTTCACATTTCTGGATTAATGATGTTTAATATATTTTAGAATTTTTGAATAAGGCCAAAGCTATTTTAAATTTTTAGTTATGTGAATATACTAATAGTTATGACAATTTTCTTTACTAGATCTAAAAAAATTGAACTAAAATTTATGCAAAAACTTTCTAGCTATTAGATTAAAAAATAACGATCAAGATTAGGTTAAAAAATGACGGATATAAAAATATAAAACATAGCCGAATAAATAATTGTTGATGTGGCTTTGAATTCAAGAAACAACCCCCAACCCCCAAGGTCTTACAGATTTCTGGTAGTTTAAGGTCGAGTTTGTGAGAATTATAAAATCTGTTCAGGTAGATTAAGGTCGGGCTCATGAGAATCATGTAGAGTTAGAAATTGTCAGGAGCCGAGTCAGAAATTGTTGAAGTCTTTTGGATTCCCACCTGTAATGTTGCGAAGAGAAATTTTAAATTCATCTTTAATGAGCCTTCAGGTTTGAATTGTTTTTTATTTATTAGTTTAAGGTTGGGCTCATGAAAATTATATAGTCTATTCTGATATATTATAGTCGGCTCATGAGAATTATATACAAAGAAGAGCGGTGTCACAAATTGTTTAATTATTTTGGATTCCCACCTGTAATGTGGCGAAGAGAAATTTCAATTTCATCTTTATGAATTTTTATGTTTGATTTGCTTTTCATTTAGAGTTTAAAGTCAAGCTCATGAGAAGTATAAAATCTATTCCAATAGATTAAGGTCGAGCTCATGAGAATCAGAATTATATAGAAAGGAGCGAATTCAGAAATTGTTTAACTTGGATTTCTACCTGTCAACAGAACTATCAATTTCATCGATAATGAATCTTCATATTGAAATTACTTTTTATTTAAATTGATGTATTATATAAAGTGATTTTTTTCCCTTTAGGGCTTCTTTGCACGTAGGCTGCCTAAAAGGCTAAGGTTGAACGTTAAATCAGTAATGTAGCTTCTTCCCCATTCAAAACCACCTCCGTTTTTCCTTTTTCCAAACCTCCGCCATTTTTTTTTTCCAAACCTCTTATAAGCGCGTAGAATTGAATGTAAAACGGATGGTTTAACTTCTTCTTAATTCAAAACCACCTTCCTTGTTTCTCTTTTTCCAGTTCCCGTAGCAACCAGAAGTTTGGTCACTTCCTAATTCAAAATCAGCGTCACGTTTCTTCCTTTTCCAACCCTCTGATCAGAGATGATTTATGGTCTTGGCCACTTATATTTATTTTATTTGATGTGGGAGGTGGGCCCGGTCATGGCTCACCCCTCTTACGCATTTATGTGTATTACTTTTCACATATAATTCGATGCGGATAGGAGGGCTTCGTTTATTTATTTTATTTTAGGAGGGCCAATTACAAGTTAAACGTATTCAATACCCTTCCATTTGATCGGTGAAGAAATCAGAAACGGTTTGGGTGAACATTCGCTGGTCTGGATTTTCAAGGTCTTTACGCACCATTGGGTTAGCATTATTTGGAATATAAAAAATAAATCAAAAGCTATGCTATATTTTCACATTTTTGAATTAAACATTTTTAAATTAATGGTGTTTAATTTGTTTAAAAGTTATTAGAATTTTTGCAAGAAAAACAAAAACTAGTCTACATTTATAGCTAAATGAGGATACTCACAGTTATGACGACTTGCCTTTACTATATTTAAAAATTTTGAATGAAAATTTATGCAAAAGATTTCTAAATTTCTAGCTAAGTAGATGAAAAATAACGAAAAATATTAGGTCTAAAAATGGTGGATATAAAAATATAAAACGGTCTGGTTTTAATCTTAGAAGATATATATGTTTCTCTTAATGTAGTCTTGAAATTCAAGAAACAACCCCCACAGTCACATTTCTGGTAGTTTAAGGTAGGGTTCATGAGAATTACAAATTTTATTCTGGTAGATAAGGTCGGGCTCATGAGAATTATAGAGTCAGAATTGTCAGGAGCGGAGTCAGGAACGTTGCGAAGAGAAATTTCAATTTCATCTTTGATGAATCTTCATGTTTGAATTGTTTTCTATTTATAGTTTAGGTTGGGGTCATGAGACATATATCATCTATTCCGATAAATTAAGGTCGTGCTCATGAGAATTCTATAGAAAGTAGAGCCGAGCCAGAAATTGTTTAATTCTTTGGGATGCTCACATGCAATGTTGTGAAGAGAAATTTCAAATTCATCTTTGATGAATCTTTATGTTTGAATTGTTTTTATTTAAAATCAGGTTTATTAGAATTATAAAATTTATTCTCAAAGATTGGGGTCCGGCTCATGAGATAGAAATAGTGCTAATCTTGTTGATGTAGCATTGAAATCCAAACAACATTGGTTATTATATTGTTGATGTAGCGTTGAAATTCAAGAAACAACCCCCTCAGTCTTAAAATTTCCGGTAGTTTAAGGTAAGGTTCATGAGAAGTCCAAAATCTATTCTGGTAGATTTAAGGTCAGGCTCATGAGAATTATATAGGGTCAGAATTGTCAGTGGCAGAGTCAGAAACCGTTGAAGTCTTTTGGATTCCCACCTGTAATGTTGCGAAGAGAAATTTCAAATTCATCTTTGATGAATCTTCATATTAGAAATGCTTTTTTATTTATAGTATAAGGTCGGGCGTATGAGAATTAAGAGAAAGTTCAATTACATCTTTGATGAATCATTATGTCAGGCCCATGGGAATTATAAAACCTATTCCGATAGATTAAAGTCGGGTTTGTGAGAATTGTAAAATCTATTCCCATAGATTAAGGTCGAGCTCATGAGAATTATATAGAGAGGCATGGAGTCAGAAATTGAACTCTGATTCCCACCTGTCATGTTGTCAAGAGAAACTTCAATTTCATCGATGATGAACCTTCATGTCTAAATTATTTTTTATAAAATGATTAAATTTGTTTTCCTTTATAAGTTCTTGTGGACTTGTTCTTCTGAACTTCTTTTCCGATATGACTTCTTAAGATTGAACGTGAAATCAGTAGTGTAGCTTCTTCCCAATTCAAAGCAACCTCTGTTTTCCTTTTTCCAAACTTTGTCCCTGTTTTTCCTTTTCCAAACCTCTTATGGCTCCGTAGAATTGAATGTAAAACCGATGATTTAACCTCTCTTAATTCAAAACCACCTTCCTTGTTTCTCCTTTTCCAATTACCGTAGCCGCGAAAGACTAAACATGAAACCAGAAGTTTGGTCACTTCCTAATTCACAATTACTTTCTCGATTCTTCCTTTTCCAAACCTCTTATCAGAGATCATATATGGTCTTGGCCGCTTAATTTTATTGATGTGGGAGGTGGGCCCGGTCAGGAATCACCCCTTTTACGCATTTACGAGTATTACTTTTCACATCTAATCCAATAGGAGGGCTTTGTTTATTTATTTTATTTTAGGTTGACGAGGGTCCATTTACAAGTGAAACCTGCTCGATACCCTTCCGTGATCGGTGAAGAAATCAGAAACGCTTCGGGTTATCATTCGCTGGTCCGGATTTTCAAGGTCTTTCCGCTTCATCGGGTTAGCATTATTTATAATTTTTGAAGAAAAGAAAAAAACTTTCACATTTCTGGATTAATGGCGTTTAATTTGTTTTAAAAAATATAGTTTTTTTAAAAGAAAAGTGCAAAAACTACTCTATGACGATTTGTTTTACTGTATTTAAAAATTTTGAACCAAAAATTATGCAAAAGATTTCTAAATTTCTAGCTAGGTAGATAAAAAAATAACAATAAAGGTTAGGTTTAAAAATGGTGGATATAAAATATAAAACATAGTCTGGTTTTAATGTCAGGAGATATATATAATGTTTCTCATATTGTTAACGTAGTGTTGAAATTCAAGAAATTTGGCTAATCTCGTTGATGTAGCATTGAAATTCAAGAAACAATTCGCAAGGTCTTACAGATTTCCAGTAGTTTAAGGTCGGGCTCATGAGAATTATATAGAGAGGAGCGGAGCCAGAATTGTTCAACTCTTTTGTGTTCCGTCGTATAATGTTGTCAAGAGAAATTTCAATTCAATTCCATCGTTAATGAGAAATTGCATTTAAATTATCTTTTATTTAAATGAATTTAGTATGTAAAACGATTCCTTGGCTTCTTCTCGGGTATAGCTACTTAAGATTGAACGTGAAATCATAGTGTAGATTCTTCCCAATTCAAAATCACTTCCCTGTTTTTCCTTTTTCCAAACTTCCTCCCTGTTTTTCCTTCTCCAAACTTATTATGGCTGCGCAGAATTGAACTAAAATGAATAGTTTAGCTCTTCTTAATTCAAGATCACTTTTCTTGTTCCTTTTTTTCTAAAGTTCCCGTAGCTGCAAAGACTCAACTGAAACCAGAAGTTTGGTCTCTTCCTAATTCAAAATCACATTCTCGATTCTTCCTTTTCCAAACCTCTGATCAGAGATCATTTATGGCCTTGGCCACTTTATTTATTTCATGTGTTGTGGGAGGTGGGCACGGTCAGAACTCACCCTACTTCAATTCCCGTGTACGCATTTACATGTATTACCTTTCCCATCTAATACGAGGGACAATTACAGGTGAAACCTGTTCGGTACCCTTCCTTTTGATCAGTGAATAAGTCAGAAACACGCTTCGGGTCAACATTCGCTGCTCCAGATTTTCAAGGTCTTAGCGCGAACCTCATCGGGTTCGCTGGACTTGGTTTTCAAGGTGTTTTGAAAATTTTAACCTGTTTTTTTTGGATTTAGTTAATAACATTTATATGATTAAAGATTTAAAATATTCTGACATTTTTCCCCCCAGAATATTTTTATTTATATAAACTAATATATTTAATTTAATTTATTTAAAATATTTATATTTTATTTAAATTAATCTAAGTTTGAATCATTTTTTTTTCGAAAAAATTAATTCCAGATTATCTTAATTTAAGATTTATCAAGAGAGATCAAATCTCTTTTCATTCTAATAGGAATTTTGTATTAAGAGATTGGTCTCAATGATACTTTAAAGATGGATCTAGGTTGTTTTTATACTATCTACATGAATATCATGACAACACTGGGTCATTTTCTATTCATTCATTCTTATTATTTTTATAGGGTGATTTTTTATTTTTATTTTTACCAAATTAAATGTTTACATTACATTAGTTAAACTCTCCTACCATATTGAATTGAAGGGGCCCTAGCCCCCCCACATAATATTATTTAAAATTATATATATTATAACACATTAATTTAAAATTATGTGTTTGGAAAATTTTTGAAACTAAGTATTTTTCTAAATTTAAATTTAAAGATGGTGATTAGCTTAAAGTTTGTGGCCTAGATTTAATATTGTTGGGAATGTGTTAGTTAATGATCATATGGCTAGATATAAGGATCTATGAGAGGCGGTTAGTCTATACACGGGAGTGTTGGTTTATCCACTATTCAACAACCTCCCCCCACGCGAGTCGAGTGTGTATCCAGAGACGAGTGTGTATCAAGCCGAGTGTGTATCAAACTGTGTATCAAGCCAACTATGTATCAAACTCGTGACCTACCCTCTGATACCACTTGTTGGGAATCACGATTGCTATTAGACCAAAACCTGCAGGTGTTAGTCAACAATCACATTGCCAGATATAAGGATCCACGAGAGGCAATCCATGTCGCGAGGAGCGTTGGTTTATCCAATGTCCAACAAATATGTCTATTTTTATAGGAATCGACTAGGGAGTTGTATAATGCATGACTAACTACAATGACACTAATTTATCCAGTTAATTTTGGAGGTTCAAATTTTTGGTAACAATTTTTCCCACTCTCAAATACTTAGCAAGAGTAGATTATTGACAAACATGTTTGAAATAATATTTTAAACTAGAAGAAAAAAATAACAACTTTTCCACTTAACCACACAAACTATACCTAACTCACTAATTAAAAACTACTAAGTTAATTAACTAGTCTAATCAATAATCTAGTAAAATGTTAATAATTAATCAATCCACTAAATAAATCTAGAAGCCTTTAGCTCTTTAATTGACTAAATCTCTAGCCTGACTAATTTAACTAGTAATACATTAACCCTTGTTCATTAACCCTAACAGTTGACCCTCAAACTCTAAACCATTAACTACTAATCTACAAAACCCTAAACCTATTAACATTTTAACCAAGCACGTACTACCCACCTAATTATCTAACCATCTAATAGGTAACCTCAATATAACCCATAACCCACTAACCTACTAACCCCTTAACCCACTAATACACTAATCCATTAATCTCCTAACTATTAAACCATTAATCCAGAAAAAAAACCTTAATTGCTAATCCATCCACCCACTAACCTTTACCCACTAAATCCTAACTCATTAAAAAATTATCCCCTAATCTTACCAAAACATATGCTACTCGCCTCTACTCTCTAACCCACTAACTTAATAACATCATAACTCACTAATTGATAAACCTTTAACCCACAAAAAAAAAAAGTAAACTCGCAACCACTATCCCATTAACTGCTAACTAACTAATCAATTAACCCACTAAACCACTAACCAAGTACACCGCCAACCATAATAACTAACCTCAACCAACAAACTCTCAAACTCTTAACCCCTAGTCCTTGACCATTAACTATTAACATGTAAAATAACTAACCCCTAAACACTAAAGTAATAACACACAAACATCCAATTTAGTAACCCATAATCCCTTAAATCTTAACATCATTATCCAACTAACACTTAAAGACACTAATCAATAACCCATAATACACTAATCCACTTATCCCTAAAACATTTAATAACGCTATAGTCACTATCCATTTAACCTCTAACATACTAACCCATAGCACCACTCTTAACTCACAAGTAACCCCTATTCCAATAAACCAAACATGGTTAACTCCATGACATTCAACCTATTACCAATCCACCAATCCATTTAACCATAAAACCATATCGACTAACCTCATAAGTCCTACAATTTGACTTTGAAGTTTTATTTTCTTAATTTTTAATAACATTCAACCTATGCCGAATCCACCAATCCATTTAACCATAAAACCATATCCACTAACCTCATAAGCCCTAAACTTCGACTTTGAAGTTTTATTTTCTTAATTTTTAACCTCATAAAATCATAATTTTAAACATACTTATATCATATTTTATGTTACCATTCACTTTTATTTTAACAAAAAATTTATTTTTATATTTGACCCTGAACTCTTATATTAAAGAACAAAGAACCAAAAATAAATTTCACCTCCGCATTCTATTTAACCGGGAAAGAAGTGCCCTCTTTCACATAACGTAGGAAAGAAGTGCCTTCATAAAAGAGGGCACTTCATGTAGAGAAGAGATTTGAACCCATAGAGTTTTAAGCTTGGTGTATCAATTTAAATTTTAAAATTAATTAGGGGTTTAACTATTCTTAGGTTAGGGTTTCAAGGGGTATTTTTAGCTCTCAATCTTTGTTGATCTTCTTATAGTAATCACATCTTGAGGTTTCGCAAGGGTAACTGGTAATATTATCCATATGTCATTGACCCGGATATGTCCATGGATTCCACCTAATTGTCTACTCGGGAATAGTGGGGAGCCATACCAATCGAAAACGAATATTATCCAAACACATTTTCAAAGTAATTGCAATAGGACCTGACCCCGTTGAGCCTTTGGCATTTCTAAGCAATACGAATATATTTCAAATGGAATCTCAGGCATAACTTGTCTCCTTCGCTTTCGTATTACCTCAGCCCGGAGTTCCAGTGGTAGCGCTCCTTACCTACGAGCTCCTTAATGTTCTCAACTTGCATATCTATAAAGAATAGATGGATTCATCAATCCAATTAATTTGTTGTCATCTACCGTGTAAACTCCTATTCATATATGATGAAACGGGGGCCTTTTAAATCAGTGGTAGAGTAGCATGGTAGCGTAAGTCATCGGTTCAAGTCCTGGGAGATTTTATTTTAAAATTAGCAATAAAGTATGAAATGTAAAATCAAACATGAATGTATTTATTTTAGTGTTTTTAAAAGGTTTTTTCAAAGGTATGGAAGTTTTGGTAGTTTGGTAAAGATTTAGGGATAATCTAAATAGATAGAGGTAAATGATTATTTATTTATCTAATTTAGTATGGATAATAAATTCAGTCTTTTAGCTGTGTAGTCAACATCTAATGCAAAATATATTTTAACAACAATTAATTTGAATTTTTTACTTTTTAAAGTTTGTATAGAAAAATTAAGCCGACTCATGATTATGATACAACTATATACTCATTGTAGATTACAAGGCTAAACTTCAACTTTATGAGTTAATTATACTAATGATTAAGATACACATTATCATATTCTTAAAATGTTATGTTATTATCATTATTGTAATAATCAATATCTAAATGATCATGTGTAGTGAATGCATGTTGCTTGTATAGTTTTGACCAAAGTGTTGTTAAAGTATTTTTAGTTGACAA
>APFE031403863.1:0-22900 GCA_000404065.3 Pinus taeda
CGAGCAGCAAATCGCGTTGCTGCAACACGACGAGCAGCGTTGCTGCAACACCTGTTACAGCAACACAGTTTTCTGTTTTTCTGTTTTTTGTGCTGAAACAGAGCAGTTTTAAATTGTGTGTTTGTTTAGGAATTTAGCAGAAAATTCCATCATATCAGAGAGTTGACCTGGGATGTTTTTGGTTAAGGAATTCACCATTAAAATTCCAACAAAACTGATGATGAGCAGACAACACAGTAGCAAGAATTATACACACAAACCTTTCCACGCTAAGCCTGTAACCCATTTCTGCTGCAATTGATCAGTAAATGGCTACACAAATAAATATCTGCAAAAGTTGATGCGTATATATATTTGTAGTCTCACGCAACCAACGTGTAATGAGGAATAGAAACATAAAGGGGATTCGGTCTCTTTGTTTGCATGCATGTTTAATGTGGGGATTGTAGAGGTTTTGCAGGACAAAGAAGTCTTGCATGCAGGTTTGATGCGGTGCTTATTTTGAAGGGTAGAGAAGTCTTGTGGGTGTCAGCTAGACATGAAACGAGGGAAATTCCAGGAAAATATTAACTGAATGGTAAGTCTGTATAAGGTTGCCTCATCACCATTTCCTCACAGTACTATTAAACGAGTAAATGTTAAATTTCAAGAAACACAAGGAAGATAACGAAGTTAGTTTTTCTACACAAACCTGAATATTTATTGAACATTTAATTTTTCCACACAAACGGAATATAAACTAACTACCGTTGCCTATAAGATCGGCACTATGAGCGTTTCTATTAATATACAAAATATTACCTATTCGAAAACCCGTAAAATTAAAGAAAAAATTTAAATGTATGTAATTAAAGTTATAATTTTGTAAATTAAAAAGATAACAAATTTAATTTTAAAATTTTAGTTTATATACATATAATCAAATGATCAGGGATAAAGTTTAATTTGTAAAATTTAAAGTTATAATATACATTCTATCAATCTTGAGTTATTGGGAAGAGGTTTAAAGTTTAATTTCAAAACAGGAAGCTTTTATATACATTCTAGTTTTGCAAATCTGATAGAAAATGCAGATGCCATGTAATATCTCATTCCATATTTTGTTTAATGTTTTTTTACAAATTTTTATTTAGTAAATTTTATAATTAAATCATTTTTAGGTTTGTGTTTTAGTGTTGCAAATGGATTCCAAACACCAAAAGCCTTAAAACTCTTGTCATATTCATACAATTGTAAAAACAAGATGAATAACATAAAGTTTAACAATATATTGTAGAAATAATTTCACTCAAAAAGAAGTTAGTAAAGCTTAACATTTGAATTTGAGTTCTGATTGTTTAATAATTAAAAGAAGAGAATATAACAACTTATTATAGGTTTATAGAGATGTGTTTTTTTAGACATTCCATAATCTGATATGATACAAGGATTCTAAAGAAGTAATTGCACCACATGTTGCAAATGAAACTCAGCAAGAGAAAGAGTAGTAGAGAAAAAATAAGTAAAATTTTTATGATTGCCATTTACTGTGAACAAAATTGCCAATGGGTCAATTGCGAATACATAAATCCATTCTTCCAGGGTATGAGTTTTCTCACCACATAGATTCTTTATTAAAGAATGGTGTCTAGAGCTCAATTGCTCCAAGAGTTTATGAGCCCTATACCAAAACAAACTATATTGAAATATTGAAATGTGAGACAGCTTAGAGATCCAAGCTTTACCCAACCATAAAATCATCTTCCATCAACATGTGCAGTAGGAATTAGTGCCACTTATTCATATAAATGAGTTATAATTGACCCATCACTGATCATTATTTTGCCTTGGAACTTTCCATCTCCCTAACAATCAATATAGTTGATCAATTCATCTGATAATAAACTGTGGAAATGATTACTAGAGGACCAACATGGATGTACACAAAATCCAAACTTCGGTCTGGAGAGAGAGACTTCAACCATTTAGGAAATAAATACAAGTTGTTGGCATTTGGTTTGGAGAGATCCCATACAGGACCATAGAAATTCCGGAAAGAGAGTTGGAGAGATGTAATTGTCTTGTGGGGAGATTTATTAGTTATGGACATAACATATCTATAATACATTTTTCTTTCTATTATTCCAAGAACTTGTCTGCCTCTTCCAAATGGCCAAAATATTATTCTCTACAAAATGTGAGAAATAAATCATAATCAATATTGTCTTTTGTTGTTTGGCCAAAATTGAGTTTGTTCAAAATTGAGTTTGTTCATTCTATGTCACACTGAAAAATTGAAGTTTTAACAACATTGTGGTAGCCAAAATTTAATCTTGGAAAATCTTACCCTGTGGGGAAGTTGCTACTCGAGAGCTCTTTTTGGGTGTAGGAGAGGGCTTTGGCTTAGTCTTTCTCTTATGAGTTAGATCATCAGTTGGATCAGTGGATCATGAACTTGATCCAGCCTTAGGAATAACAACTAGAATAAGAAACCATTAGAACACCACCCCTACCTTGCATTCTATGTCACACACAAAAAAATTACAGTTTTAACAGCATTGTTGGACTATTTTTATGGATTTTTTTTTGTCTATTTTAGTTAAATCCTAATGATAAACCCTACTTATCAGTTTTGAAACCTAAACCGTTCACGGAAAAATGTATTGTCCACGGATTATATTATTCATACAACAATTACACAAAATACAAATTCATGCTGAAGAAAAACTATCAATCAAATGAGGTGAAAACAATGAAGCCATATGGCTACATGTTTTTTGGCTAGTGAATCTTAAGAGATCCAATCATTCTAGAGAATACATTGTAGAAATTGTTTGATCACCCAGTTTAATCAAAACTAATCATGTTACAACACGAGTAAGACAAAGTTCACTTGGAGCGGCCATATCAAAATATATGTAATATGGTTTCAAAAGTTGAAATTGACTAGGTAAATGGACATCTCTAGAAAAAATTGAATATTTGAAAAAGCTCTAAAAGTGGGTTTCGAATATGAAGGTTATGTCATTAAAAAAAAGGCAATAATGATAACAAATAACCAAATGGTAAGTAGAATTTGACGTGTATGGTTGTAGATGATGTGAAAATTTAATAATTAAAAAACCCTCACTAACTTTACGTATAAGCTCACTTATACAAATACATTACTTTACCTACTTTTATAAAACAAGTGATAAACACTTTTACAAAGAAGTTACTTTATAAATGAAAGTTGCATGTAATATATATATATATATAAGCAAAATGTTTTTGATCATGTAGTTTAATCAAAACTAATCATGTTACAACACTAGTAAGGAAAAGTTCATTTGGAGTGGCCATATCAAAATATATATAATATGGTTTGAAAAGTTAAAATTGATTAGCTAAATGGACATCTCTGGAAAAAATTGAACTTGAAGTGGCCATATCCAAATATATATAATATGGTTTCAAAAGTTGAAAATGACTAGCTAAATGGACATCTCTGGAAAAAATTGAATATTTAAAAAAACTGTAAAAATGGGCTTGAAATATGAAGGTTATGTCATTAAAAAAAAAAGGCAATAATGATAAAAAATAACCAAATGGTAAGTACACGTGTATGGTTATAGATGAGGTGAAAATTTAATAATAAAAATATCGTCACTAACTTTACCTATAAGCTCACGTATACAAATAACTACTTTATGAAGTCACCTAGTTTTATAAAACAAGTGATAAACACTTTTACAATGAAGTTAATTTATAAATGAAAGTTGGATGTATATATATATATATATGCGCAAAATGCACGTTACATAACTTAAGCACGTTACATAACTTAAGCTTACAAGAATTGTAAAATGTAACTTGAAAAGAGATTTGACTCAAGACCTCTTACTATATAAAGTAACTTTTAACCAAGTGAGATAGTGCAAAACACATACTAATAGTAGTGGAGTGGAGGACAGGATTGTTGCTGTTGGTGTTGTTGGAACTTTGCCTCAGAGTGCATGCTTACAAAAAAAAATACTTATCCAAAATAAAACATTTTTTTGTAAAAAACAAATAAAAAAATCTAATTCTCAACAACAATGAGGTTAAATATCAATTAACTTGCCTAAAAAATACAAGTTCTCCCTTTATTTTTTTATTTTTTGAGATCACATAGAGCACACTACTAAGAGAATATGTTGTTAAGAAAAATATTTTCAACACTGCTTCTAATTTGCCAGATTTTATAGAGTGCGGGGAAAAGGGAAAATGTAAATTATAAAGAGTATCAAACTAAGAATATACACAGAAAAATGGAAAACTAACTCTATAATTATTATTTTTAAGTATAATTAAATGGTAATCTCATGACATAATGAAAAAAATTGTATCTTGGGAAAATAGACATCTTTATTTATGAAAGGAAAGATGTTATTAACTAAAACCAATTCTCTAGACATAATGGAATAAATTGTTTAGGAAAGAAATGTATGGAAATAATTAATATTAGAAATGGCAACACAAGCTCAAGATAACGATCAACAAAAAGAGTAGCTCTTTGAACATGCTATGATACATGTTCAGGATGATAATTCATTCCATATAAGCCAACCACCTTCAATAACTACTCACACAACTAGATCAAATATCATAGCTCTAGTATTTTATGTGGCTGAAACCCTCAAAGAGGGAAATACTCCACATCCCGAGTCAATGTGGCCGCTAGAGGAAATTTAACTACTGAAAGAGGAAAGAACTTTACATAAGATATTTCTCATGAAATCATTATTAACAGTGACTCCCCATGCTCTTTAAATCGACGTTATGGACCGATTGGGTGTTAAGTCATGGATCAATAGTCATTAATATCGAGGAGGATGTAAGCCTTTAGATTACTTTATGTCTAGAATACATCATGGCCATCAGGTTATGATGCAAATAATGCATAATAAAGAAACATGATTCTACCTAATAGACACATTAGACCAAGTTGAGCATAACTAACTCCTAAATGTCTAACTATCCTAACATAAATTTCTGATTGGAACCTTTAACTTAATAACTACGTGAACTTGTGAAGTTCACTTGAAACATTCTCATGTTCCAATAAGTGTCATAATCCTATAAAAGTAGCGTGTTATGTATTTTGGTTACACGTTGTCGATTTGGTTACAATGAGATTGCAGGTCATTTAGGCCCAAAATGTCCCTCTATTATCAGACTTGCTAATTCACATTCGTGATACCATTTAAAGCAAATTTATGGTATGATCAATAGGAAGAAATCAATAAATATTGGATATTTGACTAAAATATACCACTAAATAACAACTACCAAACATATTTAAATAGCTACGAACCTTATTTAAGGCATCCTAAGTAATGATGGACCCATATTAAGGGTTTGTGCCCTCAAATGGTTTAGTGAACTTAGGAAATGCACCAAAAAAGTGACCGAATGGAAAAAGAAATGAGGCAAACTGGCAACCAAGGGTATGATACCAATGGGGTAACAAGGAATCAAAGAACTCACCATAATGTTAAACATCCCAATGGTGTCCCATGTCTATACCAGGGCGAAACTAGCTCTTGGAAGGTGACATATAATTTGAGAGCTACCATATAATCATAAGGTGGGTCAAGCATGGGTGAATAGTTCCAGGAACCTTCAAGGGTATAATCATATGTGAGTACCAAAGCTCAAATTCCATACTATACACGATTATTTTTGGTGAGTGAATTTAATGAAAGTCACTAAACACCCAAGTTAATTTTGATAGAGTATAAATGATGTACAAATGATATAACATGAAGCATCTCTTTCTTAACCTAAGAAATGGAGAGTAGAAACTTGGACTATGGGTATTTATTATACCAGCATTATTCTAGGTTTACTCAATCTCTTATCATATCTTAATGCTTTCTTTAGTTTAAATTATATGCTAGGTGGGTATTATTAGGCCCACATTGTTTTCCATTGGCACTCAAACTTATGTCATTTTAATATACAATATCAATTTGTTTTCTATGTTTCATTAAAATAAAGCATATCATAAGAAACACATCATAAAAATGAACTAACTAAATTTAGTAATGAATAGCACAAAAGTACAGTATTAATTAGATTTTTGCATTAATATAGTACAACAACTAAACTATTTGCGAGCTTGGATAGGTAAGAAACACAAATAAATGGGTAAAACATGTTTATGTCCAATTGTGATTGAAATGATAAAAATAATATTGAATTATATAATTTAATATAATATAAATACATAGTTTTAAATATGAATATGCAATCTTGGGGTTCATTAGTCACCCATAAAGGGTCCAAAGGGAATCTATCCCAAGTGCATGTTATGGATCAACACTATCTATTTTGAATCTTTCATGATGAAGGCATAATGACTTTAATGGAATTGTTTAGCTCTAATATTGTATGCCGAGTTGAATTAAAACTGAATTAAAGAATTTGGCATGAGAAGATAAAAGCTATAAATTAACTAAAGTCTACGAGATGAAACTATTTATATAGAAACATTGGCACACATAATTGAAATCAAGACCATGCTCATGATACAAAAACTAATTTGAAAAGAATAAATGCATGTGTAATTTCCCTCAAAATGTTTTTCTATAGAGATATATTTGCTACACAAAAAATCAAGTTGAATCTATAATGAATTAATTGGCATGGCAAAGCCCCAAAGAGTCTTCTACATTCAATACGACTTATAAAAATGACAATCATGAGGTTTTTTTGTATTCATATTCTAAACTTCTTTCTAAGAAAATATAATGGATTTTTATGTCTTAAGGGATGATACTCTACTTTGACTAAATGCAAGAGCAATTTGTGATCTAAGATGGTAGTACAACTAGATGGAATCAATAGGAGTTTCTAATGCTTCCTTCTAAATTTCTACCTCTAAAACATTTTGTTTTTCTAGATAAAGTTTAAATGTAAAGGTTGTGTGAAGTAATAAATTCAGTATAACATTTGTTCTTTGTTGGGAATGATTGAGTGTAGTTTCCTATGATTCATAGAAGAGATCAAAATTTGTTCCCACAGATGAATTATATTCACTAGAATTTAAAACAACTAATGTTCATTTCCAAGCCCCAAGGGTTAGCTCAAATATTTGAGTCCTCGTTGTTAAGTACCTCCCCGATCGGGAGGTCACACGAGCAATTCTCCTTGATGCCCTTGGGGTTAGGCCCTACTAGTCTCGCTGACGGGCTTTAAAAGATTCCCTTCGGGGTTGATCTCCCCAAATTTTTCCAAGGTAAAAAAAACTAATGTTCATGTCCAAGGCATTGATAATATGGCTATTCATTCCATCACAACCATGATAATATATTACTATTATTCAAAAACACAATTAGTAAAGGGTTATGCACTCCATATTTTTCCAAGGGAAAAAAACCAATGTTCATGTCCAAGGCATTGATAATATGGCTATTCATTCCATCACAACCATGATAATATATTATTATTATTCAAAAACACAATTGGTAAAGGGTTATGCACTCCATATTTCATTTGCCCAGCAAGAGTAAACATGTGCACTTTAAACATGGTATAGGAGAGATGTGTAGTGTATTGTAATCCTTATAAATTCAATTGAAAAATAAAGTTCATAAAGTTTTATTTTTTCATCATCCATAATAGTCATAAGAAAATAAACTCACATAAATCCATCTAAATCTCAATCTTTTAGTCACAAATAAATTGGTGTTGCAATTGACCTTTATTCCACTTAATGATTAATAGATGTAAGATGGATCTACATTAGTATTAATAACATACAATCATACATAATCACTTAATTTGTTTGAATATTTCTATAACATTTGTTTTTTTGTCATATATATATATATATATATAAATTCTGCTCTCAATAAAAAGTAGCTTGAATAACATGCAATAACTTTGAAATGTATATGCAAATTCATCTTAACTTTATTCAATAACTTTGAAATGTATATGAAAATTCATCTTAACTTTATTCAATAGCTTTGAAGTGTATATGCGAATTCATCTTAAATTTAGATTTATAGTTGATTATTTTATTATAACACCATCTTAAACAATATCCTTATGGTTCAAATTAGCATGTTAATTGTTGGAAAAAAAATTCCAGCGACAACAAGCTAGAATCATTTAATGGCAAGTCCCCGTTGGACTTGCTTTCATTTGGTATAGCTTCCACCTAACATATTGGAATAAATTTAATATCAATTAAAATAGAAAAATAACATTTAAATGCTCTCATTTGGTATAGCTTCCACCTAACATATTGGAATAAATTTAATATCAATTAAATTAGAAAAATAACATTAAAATTTCTAAAATCTAACTATCTGTATATGTTAGAAATATTATGTCTAATTACCTATCCTAACCGGAAACATGTACATTGAGATAAAACACAAGAAAAGAAAATTAATTACAAAATTAAATTAAATAATTAATAAAATCAATAAAAGATTGAGCACAAAAAATATATTAATATTTTAAAAATATATTTTTATTTAAAAAATCACATACATATTCTTGTATCCAATATGAAATATTAATTGAAAAAAGAATATGGAAATTTTGAACCTTGATAGAAATACAAAATATATAACAACACATTGCCATAGAAGTCATCTCCAAAGATATATGACGTTTCAATTTATCATTAAAAAATTTTGAAATATTAATTGAAAAAAGAATATGGAAATTTTGAACCTTGATAGAAATACAAAATATATAACAACACATTGCCATAGAAGTCTTCTCCAAAGATATATGACGTTTCAATTTATCATTAAGAAATTTATGAGTAAGAGTTGATAAAATTATACAAGCTTCTGGAATCTAAATTTCGATCTCTTTGTTTCTCAAAAGAGCATCCTCTTAAATGACATACTTAATAAAGTACATTTATTAAGAATTGATAAAATTATACAAACTTTGGAATCTAAATTTTGGTTCTCTTTGTTTCTCAAAAGAACTTCCTCTTAAATGACATAATTAATAAAGTACATTCAATTTTATCTTCTTTTCGTTACAACAAATTCCACTTTCCAAGTATAATTTTAATATTTCTTATGAAAAATGTTGGATAAAAGCATACTATTATTCCTTTCAAACAATGATGTCGATATAATTTTCCATTTTTCAAATTCTTATGGTTAGTAACAAATTGTAATTTGTTATACATATATTTGTATTTGATTCAAGATTTTGAATATGTAGTAGTGTTTATTTGTATGCAAGTAGGTTTTTTTCTTTTTATTTTTCTATTATTTATTGTATTCTCTTATTCTTTATATTTTCTTTATCATTCATATTATTTCAGTCTGAAAAATATTTTCCAAATGTACAGAAAGTAATAGCTAGTATGTTAATAGTTAATTTTATATTTACGCAAGTAATCATAAACAAATAATAGATTCAAATATTAATCCCATATTCATTGGGTGAAATGGTTACAAAGAGTTTATAAGTTATCCTTCACCTAACATAATTCATTTGCACAATATTATGCAATATGGACTACAATGTATTCTTTTAATCTTAATCATATACTAGACTAGTATACAAAAATTTGGGATCTGAAAATATGTAATGGATAGAAATACTATGGTAGATGACACATGAGCAAAAGCATGCCAGTGTCTAGTAGATTCCATACATGATTATCTCTAATAATCCATTGGTTAGCCCACGAATAGCTGAGTAGTTTTATCTAACATGGAGAAGAACTTCACAGGTAACATGGACTAAACAAAACAATTTGAATGTGAAAAACAAAGCGGATACCTCGATATCCATAAGACTTGTGTAAGGCCCATAAAATTTAATCCATATATGGATTGTCAATATCCAAATAATAATATAAAATCCTTTATCCAGGTACTTGAAGTGGAAATGAATAATATGGAATTAGGAAGAATGAAGTGAAAAAATAAATTATCGGGATCCATATACAAATAGTACATATGAAAAATTCAAAACAAATTCCTAGTTCTATATAGTTAGATAGAAAATAAAATTTAGAATGCATAACACCACAATAAATTCCATTAAATCATTACTTATCCAGATACAATGAATTCATGAAATCTGAATACTTTTAACACCTATGTCAAAACTACCATGTCAATGTATATGTCGTCATACCAAGTCATTAGTATGCTTAATAAATTAAATCAGTCATTGACCATATGGGATGACATGTAATATGACATGTCATATTACATGTCATCATAAATGCACTCAAAATTTGGTTAGATTCATTTCATTGTCCACCATGTTATTTCAAATCTATGAAATATTAGGTGAAAGAAAGCTTTGGATTTGGATGTCCAGTATCAAGGATTTGGAAATTTCAAATAATGATATATTAAGTTTGATCCAAATCCTAATATATATGATGTAAGTTATGAAAGTTCTTTTTAGACATAATTTACCTTATCCAGATCCAAATACAAATAATCTATCAACAATTCCTCTAGATCTAGATTTAAGGAATTGAGAGCTCATAAAATTATATTAGCAGTGTGTATACATGATCCAGATTCAAATTACTTGCATATGGATTTAATCAAAATCTTTAAAAACACCCATGTGATCAACGCTTTGAACTCTTTGATTTGGATCTCGTTACCAAGAATTTTTCAATCAATTTTTTGGCACTTTTATGAAATAATAGGAAATAAATTAGATCAAATGATATGAAAAATAAATAAATTTGGAATGGAAATAATTGTCATCAAATTAATTGGAAACTATGCAAAATTGTAAAAATTCATTATATACAATCAAATAAAACAAAATAAAAGATAAAAACATTTACAAACTATAATAAACCAATAATAAATCATATTGTAGAGAAAACAAAGGGAAATCTATAGGAGGGTGTGGCCATATAGAGGAGTTGTCTAGTTTAGTTCTATCGTCTCTATTAGGAAGTTCGTTAACACTAGGAGCGAGACATGTGTTGGTTGGAAACACTTGAATGGACCATATTGGTTGTATAATATAGGAAGTGCAAGAAGTTGAATGAACCATGTACATGAAGGGACATCCTAATGAAGCAAAGTACAATGGTTGGGTACCCACGAAATCTAGTGGATGGTTGTTTCTCTATCTGGATGTCATTTTAGCAATGTCTACATGATGGAGTTAGAAAGTATCAGCGTCTTAACAATGTCTATTTATTTATCACATACATATAATTTTATACACAGTGGTGATATCAATATACATTCTTTAAAAAACATAATCTAAACACAAACCAAAGTCTGTATTTCATAACGCTCATATAGTCTAATGTTTGTTATATGATATCTATGAATTCCCAACCTATATTCAAGTGGTCCATCTCTCCCTACTTATATTTTGTACTTGAACCCTATTCTTGAAATTTCTATATCAGTACTAAATCTCTATTCTCCCATCTTAACAAAGTATATTTCTTTATCAAGATATCTATTTCTTTGTCACAGTACATATACTTTTATACAACATTTATATCACTTGCATATTTTGTAAACTGAACACAAATCAAAATCTATATTCCGCAATGCTCATATACTCCAATATTTGTTGTAGGATATCTATAAATTTCCAACCTATATTCAAATTATCCATCCTCCCTACTTGTATTTTAAAGTTAAACACCATTAAAAGAAATTATAATATATTCATATTATTTAAAACAGATATACATTATAACCAAGTGCAAATTCCCGGCTCGTGCAAATCCAAGAGCAATCTATACATTAATAAACAAATAAATCCTATGATTACACATTCCTAAATGCTCCTATATAACATCATGGAACAAAAATCCTATGATCACACATTCCCTATATGCTCACATATATAACACGATGGCACAGAATCTTTCGAGACTCTCATACACCATGTTATTCTAAGCTAATATCACTACTATTTAAAAATAGAAGAATTTTCAATCTGCATATGGGATCTAAGATGTAAAAACAAGTCTTCAATCTGATTATAGGATTCAACAGGATGAAATGAAAAAAAGCAATTATGGAGCCCAGAAATACCAAAATTCATATATATTACCATCGACTTTGATTTGCATATAGAATACAGACTTAGCAAAAGATATTACTAGCATAACATTTTGAACTTAGGTCCGTGATTCCATGCTGATGCTGCGGATCTTAGCCAGGACTCCTACAAGAGGATCATTGATATAAGTTGTGGGCTCAAGCTTGCACGAATCGACCCTGTTATGTCGATTATTCCATGATGTTGCTTTGGAGCTTAGCCAGGACTCCCACCAGAGGAGCATTGGTATACGTTGTGGGCTCAAGCTTGGTGGAATCAGCCCTGCTATCCTCAAACCCGTCATAGCGATCAGGCCCTCCCACAACTGCACCTGTTAATTCATTTGGGTTTGGTGCATCTCTGTTGAACCACAAAGTGAAACCTTCGGTACATGATATCTTTCTGGAATCCTCGTATATCGAAACTATGGAGGACCCTCTGTGGTGAGCTTGCTGTGGATATTTGTCGCCAAAACCCACCATGAAAGACATACGAGCAGGATTCTTGCCCAAAATGTAATCCACCTGCAATTTACATATACAAAGTGGATTTGTTAGCTACTAATTTGCTGGTTTTTTGAAATTATGATATGAAAAAACAAATCAAATTTATTTAACTTTGAATCTCTTATACTCTGAGAAAGCTGGAATGGATATACAAGTGTGCTCAATTCTTCTCCTCATTAATTAAATATTTTGCAACACTTGAAAAATTATAATATGTATATGTACTTGTTGTTTGGCAAATGCAATAAGAATGCTTGGTTCATATGTTTGATCGCCACATTGCAGGTATTGCTTATATCGTGACAGTAAGTCACTGTAAACTGATACAAGGAATGATGTGCCTGTAGCATATTGTGTATTTGCACCATCTCTGACAAACAACAAACCTCCTGTACAAGTGCAACAGATACAAACACTGTTGATGAGCTTAATTTTGAAACTCAACAGATACAAACACTGTTAATGAGATTAATTTTGAAACTCGGAGCATGATAGGGAGAAACTTCCATTTACCAGGTGTGATGGAATTTTTGAATTGAGGACTTTGTGGAAGAACTGAGCAGAGGAACACTTCTGCTTGGCCTCTGAAAACTTCCAGGTTGGTTTCTCCGGAGAAATATATCTGCCAGGTTTATTAATTTTATGAAGATGTGGTCAGTTGAAGGTCAAGTGGTGAGTCTTAAACTTTTTCTCAATTGAACATTTGGTGATTCATATGTTTATGTGAATATGGACTTACACTAGATAGGTGGATTTGAACTCCTGCACATTTGAGATCCCAATTGAACTCATACTCATTGGAAGTACAAAAATTCTGGTGGAGTATGTATTTGGTATAATATGGCAATCCAGTTGCTCTATATAGCCACACTGCTGCCCATGCAAGCTCGTCCTGTAAGTTAGATAGTAGAGGAATAAGAAGACTTCAAGAAGTTACTCACTCTGTAGTTTAAATAAATAATAGTGTGAAGTGAAAAATGAAGTAAAATTTATAATGTTAAGGAAAGATACATCATAGCCTGAGACAGAGCAATAGAAAGGGCATTCTCCATGATATGTTCCCCGGTACTGGTCAGCAAAACGAAAGAGCTGTACTAAATGACATATTCAATTACATGAGTATCATAAAAAGTTGGAGAAGAAAATTCATTAAATTAATTTTCAATTTTGAATCTAACACATGAACGAAAGAGCTGTACTAAATTAGTATTCAATTATATGAGTATTTTAAAATGTTGGAGAAGACAATTCATTAAACTAATTTTCAATTTTGAATCTAAGACACGAATTTTATAGGCATGTTAAAAATGGGCATTTTAAAGAGATTTTTGGAATATTTTGGAATCATAAAAAACGTAAGAAACCTCAAATAAGTAATCTCACCCATATTTTTCTGATCCCAAAATATTCCAAAAATAAAGACATTAAATTAAATTTAAAATAAAAGTTATGAAAAACATTCATCCACAAACAAATATGACCGATCACATGTTTTAATTACTAAATTTATCTAGACTGCAAATTCCAAGAACAGAATAGAACAGAACGGTGAAAAGAAATTCCTATCATATGTTTGTTTTAATTACTAAAGTTATCTAGATTCTAAATTCTAAGAGTAGAATATAATAGTGAAAAGAAATTAAACCATTAGCCTTCCTCTAAAATATCTCAATATCGCTCAAATCTGCGATCGCTGTTTTAAAGCAATAAAACAGTATAAGTGATTTTAGAGTACGCATAATGTTATACCGAAGTAGCTCTTTGGAGTAGGAGAATGGAATAAGGTTTGTCAATGGCTGCAAAGACGACGGAGGAAGCGGCCAATGCTGCAGCAGTCTCTGCTGCAATTTCTGTCCCGTGAGTGGATGTATCTATTCTGTACAAAGTCCTTGGAGTGTCCATCCTCTCTGGGTTCTCCCAACAGTTATGGTCTGCAGTTGGATCTCCCACCTAAAAACAAAACCATAACTAAATTCATAATTGCTATTTGGTGTGATCCTTAGTAAATTTTGTTGTGATCCATGAGTAAATTTAGTTGGGATGGTAATTAACTCACCTGAACCCACAGCTGGTTTTCGGTGGCGCTTGCTTTGATGAAATAATCAGTTCCCCACTTAATGGCATCCCTAACGTTCTCCAACTCTCCCGCTGCTGCAAGTTCATCTCTGTACTGAAGGGCTCCCCATGCCAACATGGTAACGGTGAATGCCATCGGAAACCCATACTTCACATTATCCCCAGCGTCGTAGTAACCGCCCACCAAATCCACCTACATAAATACACAGTAAAAGCCATGTTGAACATCATTGTATCTTTCCAGACTTCTTGAAGATCTGCACCAAATAATCATTTCCTAATTTATATGGACAGAGAATGTTGATAGAAATCAAGCTGTTGCAAACTCATAACTCTAAATATTGGAGTAAGAATTCACATTGTAGGTGGGTTGCGGGGATCTTTATGTTAATAACTTAATTGTATATTTTCAGAATATCCTGAAATCTGATAGTGATGAGAAATCAATTCCGAGAGATCAATTGTTTGATCTAAATAAGTTGTGGGTGGAGTATTAATTGTTTTCGCCAAAATAGATACCCTCGTTATTTTCGCATTGATAAGATCAGCGTCGTTATTTTGGCATTTTGGGTATGATTAACAACACTTCTAAAACATTCAGGAAACAACGTTTCTAAAACAATCCAGAACAGATGGCAATACCAAAATGAGAAGATATTGTTATTACATTTTGGATTTGTCCGTCTGTTAGAGCAGAATCTCCTCTCCAGCTTATCCTGTTGCTACTGCTGGACAGTTTCCCTGAACGTTGAGCCTCCAGAAACAGAATAGATTTATGCAGAGCATCTTTGTAGTCAAACTCACCCAACACAAACTGATGATGAGCAGACAGCACAGTAGCAAGAATTATACACACAAACCTTTCCACGGTAAGCCTGTAACCCATTTCTGCTGCAATTGATCAGTAAATGGCTACACAAATAAATATCTGCAAAAGTTGATGCGTATATATATTTGTAGTCTCACGCAACCAACGTGTAATGAGGAATAGAAACATAAAGGGGATTCGGTCTCTTTGTTTGCATGCATGTTTAATGTGGGGATTGTAGAGGTTTTGCAGGACAAAGAAGTCTTGCATGCAGGTTTGATGCGGTGCTTATTTTGAAGGGTAGAGAAGTCTTGTGGGTGTCAGCTGGACATGAAACGAGGGAAATTCCAGGAAAATATTAACTGAATGGTAAGTCTGTATAAGGTTGCCTCATCACCATTTCCTCGCAGTACTATTAAACGAGTAAATGTTAAATTTCAAGAAACACAAGGAAGATAACGAAGTTAGTTTTTCTACACAAACCTGAATATTTATTGAACATTTAATTTTTCCACACAAACGGAATATAAACTAACTACCGTTGCCTATAAGATCGGCACTATGAGCGTTTCTATTAATATACAAAATATTACCTATTCGAAAACCCGTAAAATTAAAGAAAAAATTTAAATGTATGTAATTAAAGTTATAATTTTGTAAATTAAAAAGATAACAAATTTAATTTTAAAATTTTAGTTTATATACATATAATCAAATGATCAGGGATAAAGTTTAATTTGTAAAATTTAAAGTTATAATATACATTCTATCAATCTTGAGTTATTGGGAAGAGGTTTAAAGTTTAATTTCAAAACAGGAAGCTTTTATATACATTCTAGTTTTGCAAATCTGATAGAAAATGCAGATGCCATGTAATATCTCATTCCATATTTTGTTTAATGTTTTTCTACAAATTTTTATTTAGTAAATTTTATAATTAAATCATTTTTAGGTTTGTGTTTTACTGTTGCAAATGGATTCCAAACACCAAAAGCCTTAAAACTCTTGTCATATTCATATAATTGTAAAAACAAGATGAATAACATAAAGTTTAACAATATATTGTAGAAATAATTTCACTCAAAAAGAAGTTAGTAAAGCTTAACATTTGAATTTGAGTTCTGATTGTTTAATAATTAAAAGAAGAGAATATAACAACTTATTATAGGTTTATAGAGATGTGTTTTTTTAGACATTCCATAATCTGATATGATACAAGGATTCTAAAGAAGTAATTGCACCACATGTTGCAAATGAAACTCAACAAGAGAAAGAGTAGTAGAGAAAAAATAAGTAAAATTTTTATGATTGCCATTTACTGTGAACAAAATTGCCAATGGGTCAATTGCGAATACATAAATCCATTCTTCCAGGGTATGAGTTTTCTCACCACATAGATTCTTTATTAAAGAATGGTGTCCAGAGCTCAATTGCTCCATGAGTTTATGAGCCCTATACCAAAACAAACTATATTGAAATATTGAAATGTGAGACAGCTTAGAGATCCAAGCTTTACCCAACCATAAAATCATCTTCCATCAACATGTGCAGTAGGAATTAGTGCCACTTATTCATATAAATGAGTTATAATTGACCCATCACTGATCATTATTTTGCCTTGGAACTTTCCATCTCCCTAACAATCAATATAGTTGATCAATTCATCTGATAATAAACTGTGGAAATGATTACTAGAGGACCAACATGGATGTACACAAAATCCAAACTTCGGCCTGGAGAGAGAGACTTCAACCATTTAGGAAATAAATACAAGTTGTTGGCATTTGGTTTGGAGAGACCCCATACAGGACCATAGAAATTCCGGAAAGAGAGTTGGAGAGATGTAATTGTCTTGTGGGGAGATTTATTAGTTATGGACATAACATATCTATAATACATTTTTCTTTCTATTATTCCAAGAACTTGTCTGCCTCTTCCAAATGGCCAAAATATTATTCTCTACAAAATGTGAGAAATAAATCATAATCAATATTGTCTTTTGTTGTTTGGCCAAAATTGAGTTTGTTCAAAATTGAGTTTGTTCATTCTATGTCACACTGAAAAATTGAAGTTTTAACAACATTGTGGTAGCCAAAATTTAATCTTGGAAAATCTTACCCTGTGGGGAAGTTGCTACTCGAGAGCTCTTTTTGGGTGTAGGAGAGGGCTTTGGCTTAGTCTTTCTCTTATGAGTTAGATCATGAGTTGGATCAGTGGATCATGAACTTGATCCAGCCTTAGGAATAACAACTAGAATAAGAAACCATTAGAACACCACCCCTACCTTGCATTCTATGTCACACACAAAAAAATTACAGTTTTAACAGCATTGTTGGACTATTTTTATGGATTTTTTTTTGTCTATTTTAGTTAAATCCTAATGATAAACCCTACTTATCAGTTTTGAAACCTAAACCGTTCACGGAAAAATGTATTGTCCACGGATTATATTATTCATACAACAATTACACAAAATACAAATTCATGCTGAAGAAAAACTATCAATCAAATGAGGTGAAAACAATGAAGCCATATGGCTACATGTTTTTTGGCTAGTGAATCTTAAGAGATCCAATCATTCCAGAGAATACATTGTAGAAATTGTTTGATCACCCAGTTTAATCAAAACTAATCATGTTACAACACGAGTAAGACAAAGTTCACTTGGAGCGGCCATATCAAAATATATATAATATGGTTTCAAAAGTTGAAATTGACTAGGTAAATGGACATCTCTAGAAAAAATTGAATATTTGAAAAAGCTCTAAAAGTGGGTTTCAAATATGAAGGTTATGTCATTAAAAAAAAGGCAATAATGATAACAAATAACCAAATGGTAAGTAGAAGTTCACGTGTATGGTTGTAGATGATGTGAAAATTTAATAATTAAAAAACCCTCACTAACTTTACGTATAAGCTCACTTATACAAATACATTACTTTACCTACTTTTACAAAACAAGTGATAAACACTTTTACAAAGAAGTTACTTTATAAATGAAAGTTGCATGTAATATATATATATATATAAGCAAAATGTTTATGATCATGTAGTTTAATCAAAACTAATCATGTTACAACACTAGTAAGGAAAAGTTCATTTGGAGTGGCCATATCAAAATATATATAATATGGTTTGAAAAGTTAAAATTGATTAGCTAAATGGACATCTCTGGAAAAAATTGAACTTGAAGTGGCCATATCCAAATATATATAATATGGTTTCAAAAGTTGAAAATGACTAGCTAAATGGACATCTGTGGAAAAAATTGAATATTTAAAAAAACTCTAAAAATGGGCTTGAAATATGAAGGTTATGTCATTAAAAAAAAGACAATAATGATAACAAATAACCAAATGGTAAGTAGAAGTTCACGTGTATGGTTGTAGATGATGTGAAAATTTAATAATTAAAAAACCCTCACTAACTTTACGTATAAGCTCACTTATACAAATACATTACTTTACCTACTTTTATAAAACAAGTGATAAACACTTTTACAAAGAAGTTACTTTATAAATGAAAGTTGCATGTAATATATATATATATATATAGAAGCAAAATGTTTTTGATCATGTAGTTTAATCAAAACTAATCATGTTACAACACTAGTAAGGAAAAGTTCATTTGGAGTGGCCATATCAAAATATATATAATATGGTTTGAAAAGTTAAAATTGATTAGCTAAATGGACATCTCTGGAAAAAATTGAACTTGAAGTGGCCATATCCAAATATATATAATATGGTTTCAAAAGTTGAAAATGACTAGCTAAATGGACATCTCTGGAAAAAATTGAATATTTAAAAAAACTGTAAAAATGGGCTTGAAATATGAAGGTTATGTCATTAAAAAAAAAAAGGCAATAATGATAAAAAATAACCAAATGGTAAGTACACGTGTATGGTTATAGATGAGGTGAAAATTTAATAATAAAAATATCGTCACTAACTTTACCTATAAGCTCACGTATACAAATAACTACTTTATGAAGTCACCTAGTTTTATAAAACAAGTGATAAACACTTTTACAATGAAGTTAATTTATAAATGAAAGTTGGATGTAATATATATATATATATATATATAGATATATAATATATATAATATATATATATATATATGCGCAAAATGCACGTTACATAACTTAAGCACGTTACATAACTTAAGCTTACAAGAATTGTAAAATGTAACTTGAAAAGAGATTTGACTGAAGACCTCTTACTATATAAAGTAACTTTTAACCAAGTGAGATAGTGCAAAACACATACTAATAGTAGTGGAGTGGAGGACAGGATTGTTGCTGTTGGTGTTGTTGGAACTTTGCCTCAGAGTGCATGCTTACAAAAAAAAATACTTATCCAAAATAAAACATTTTTTTGTAAAAAACAAATAAAAAAATCTAATTCTCAACAACAATGAGGTTAAATATCAATTAACTTGCCTAAAAAATACAAGTTCTCCCTTTATTTTTTTATTTTTTGAGATCACATAGAGCACACTACTAAGAGAATATGTTGTTAAGAAAAATATTTTCAACACTGCTTCTAATTTGCCAGATTTTATAGAGTGCGGGGAAAAGGGAAAATGTAAATTATAAAGAGTATCAAACTAAGAATATACACAGAAAAATGGAAAACTAACTCTATAATTATTATTTTTAAGTATAATTAAATGGTAATCTCATGACATAATGAAAAAAATTGTATCTTGGGAAAATAGACATCTTTATTTATGAAAGGAAAGATGTTATTAACTAAAACCAATTCTCTAGACATAATGGAATAAATTGTTTAGGAAAGAAATGTATGGAAATAATTAATATTAGAAATGGCAACACAAGCTCAAGATAACGATCAACAAAAAGAGTAGCTCTTTGAACATGCTATGATACATGTTCAGGATGATAATTCATTCCATATAAGCCAACCACCTTCAATAACTACTCACACAACTAGATCAAATATCATAGCTCTAGTATTTTATGTGGTTGAAACCCTCAAAGAGGGAAATACTCCACATCCCGAGTCAATGTGGCCGCTAGAGGAAATTTAACTACTGAAAGAGGAAAGAACTTTACATAAGATATTTCTCATGAAATCATTATTAACAGTGACTCCCCATGCTCTTTAAATCGACGTTATGGACCGATTGGGTGTTAAGTCATGGATCAATAGTCATTAATATCGAGGAGGATGTAAGCCTTTAGATTACTTTATGTCTAGAATACATCATGGCCATCAGGTTATGATGCAAATAATGCATAATAAAGAAACATGATTCTACCTAATAGACACATTAGACCAAGTTGAGCATAACTAACTCCTAAATGTCTAACTATCCTAACATAAATTTCTGATTGGAACCTTTAACTTAATAACTACGTGAACTTGTGAAGTTCACTTGAAACATTCTCATGTTCCAATAAGTGTCATAATCCTATAAAAGTAGCGTGTTATGTATTTTGGTTACACGTTGTCGATTTGGTTACAATGAGATTGCAGGTCATTTAGGCCCAAAATGTCCCTCTATTATCAGACTTGCTAATTGACATTCGTGATACCATTTAAAGCAAATTTATGGTATGATCAATAGGAAGAAATCAATAAATATTGGATATTTGACTAAAATATACCACTAAATAACAACTACCAAACATATTTAAATAGCTACGAACCTTATTTAAGGCATCCTAAGTAATGATGGACCCATATTAAGGTTTTGTGCCCTCAAATGGTTTAGTGAACTTAGGAAATGCACCAAAAAAGTGACCGAATGGAAAAAGAAATGAGGCAAACTGGCAACCAAGGGTATGATACCAATGGGGTAACAAGGAATCAAAGAACTCACCATAATGTTAAACATCCCAATGGTGTCCCATGTCTATACCAGGGCGAAACTAGCTCTTGGAAGGTGACATATAATTTGAGAGCTACCATATAATCATAAGGTGGGTGAAGCATGGGTGAATAGTTCCAGGAACCTTCAAGGGTATAATCATATGTGAGTACCAAAGCTCAAATTCCATACTATACACGATTATTTTTGGTGAGTAAATTTAATGAAAGTCACTAAACACCCAAGTTAATTTTGATAGAGTATAAATGATGTACAAATGATATAACATGAAGCATCTCTTTCTTAACCTAAGAAATGGAGAGTAGAAACTTGGACTATGGGTATTTATTATACCAGCATTATTCTAGGTTTACTCAATCTCTTATCATATCTTAATGCTTTCTTTAGTTTAAATTATATGCTAGGTGGGTATTATTAGGCCCACATTGTTTTCCATTGGCACTCAAACTTATGTCATTTTAATATACAATATGAATTTGTTTTCTATGTTTCATTAAAATAAAGCATATCATAGGAAACACATCATGAAAATGAACTAACTAAATTTAGTAATGAATAGCACAAAAGTACAGTATTAATTAGATTTTTGCATTAATATAGTACAACAACTAAACTATTTGCGAGCTTGGATAGGTAAGAAACACAAATAAATGGGTAAAACATGTTTATGTCCAATTGTGATTGAAATGATACTCTACTTTGACTAAATGCAAGAGCAATTTGTGATCTAAGATGGTAGTACAACTAGATGGAATCAATAGGAGTTTCTAATGCTTCCTTCTAAATTTCTACTTCTAAAACATTTTGTTTTTCTAGATAAAGTTTAAATGTAAAGGTTGTGTGAAGTAATAAATTCAGTATAACATTTGTTCTTTGTTGGGAATGATTGAGTGTAGTTTCCTATGATTCATAGAAGAGATCAAAATTTGTTCCCACAGATGAATTATATTCACTAGAATTTAAAACAACTAATGTTCATTTCCAAGCCCCAAGGGTTAGCTCAAATATTTGAGTCCTCGTTGTTAAGTACCTCCCCGATCGGGAGGTCACACGAGCAATTCGCCTTGATGCCCTTGGGGTTAGGCCCTACTAGTCTCACTGACAGGCTTTAAAAGATTCCCTTCGGGGTTGATCTCCCCAAATTTTTCCAAGCTAAAAAAAACTAATGTTCATGTCCAAGGCATTGATAATATGGCTATTCATTCCATCACAACCATGATAATATATTACTATTATTCAAAAACACAATTAGTAAAGGGTTATGCACTCCATATTTTTCCAAGGGAAAAAAACCAATGTTCATGTCCAAGGCATTGATAATATGGCTATTCATTCCATCAAAACCATGATAATATATTATTATTATTCAAAAACACAATTGGTAAAGGGTTATGCACTCCATATTTCATTTGCCTAGCAAGAGTAAACATGTGCACTTTAAACATGGTATAGGAGAGATGTGTAGTGTATTGTAATCCTTATAAATTCAATTGAAAAATAAAGTTCATAAAGTTTTATTTTTTCATCATCCATAATAGTCATAAGAAAATAAACTCACATAAATCCATCTAAATCTCAATCTTTTATTCACAAATAAATTGGTGTTGCAATTGACCTT